>JAKOGI010003398.1:0-55240 GCA_029747015.1 Carnegiea gigantea | reverse complement strand
CATGAGAAGCCCAAGGACCATCAAGCTCAGCCCAAGGAGGACTCGCTCAAGCTTCAAGAGGTCAAAGAAGTTGCAAAACTTTGCCGAAAATTGGCGTTCATGCCCGAAGAGGCAGTACCACCTTCATCCCGCAATTTCCCGCTTTTTGTGTGCACTTTTGGCCTAACTAAAGTGGTCCCACAACTTGAGGCTTCACATGGTTTTGAAGCTTAAGATTTCAGCTTTAAAATAAGCCCAAGTTTGTTTAATTTGGACGTCATTTGATTGGGCAAACTATCACCCAAAGGTACATTATTTTGATCCAGTCCAGTCTGAGATAGGTGCATTGTTTGGGCCATAACTTTTACACCGCTTATCCAAATTGAGCAAATGAGCCCATTCTGGAAAATAGACTTCCAGGGCTTTCTATCAAGCCCCAGAACGCATGATTTGGCCGAGTATTCTGGACGATATACGCTATTGAAGTTGAGGCAGCTGCAAGGATTAATTCTGGGAAAATGAAGAGTCTTCGGTTACATGTATTTGTGTGGCTGATATTGTGCACGTTTTGGAGGCTTCTAGATGGAGATATTCAGCTGAGAAATCCTAGAATATTCCTTATAACCTCCCCCACCCCTTTTATGATGAGCCTTTTTATTTTTCCTAAGTCTTTTCAATTTTCTAGTTTTAATTACTAGGAGTTTTTAAGTCTTTTGGTTGTCTTTGTTTAGCCTATAAATAGGTGGGTTATGTAGTTGCATTTGAATTCAGAGTGGTAAGCTTTCCCAAAGTGAAATACAATTACCTTTGAGTGTGATTCTCAAAAGGATTCCAAATCCCTAGTTCTATATCTTGAATTTTGGCAAGTTCAAGTGGTGTTCTAGGTTCTCTTTTCTTTCCCAATTGGAGTGATTCCTTGGTGAAGACAAGAGGATTTGCCCAAGATAAAGTCCTTGAGTGGCTCCGCGAAGGATTATCTCAAGTGCAAGGTCTTGTTTATCCTTTGTTCTTTTTTGTTATTATTTTCATTCCATCTCAATCAACCTTCCATTTTCTCTTCACTTTGGATCAATTCTTATTTGGGTTTATTTGAGTTTGATTTGGTTCACTTACCACCCTCATATACATCACTGTTCATCCTTGTTGGGGTTAGGTGTCTCCAAACAAAGGAAGGGAGTAGACTTATGGATACAAGCACTCATGGGACGCCCCTTGTTGAAAGGAATGTCTTTAGAAAAGAAATTAAGGCCATTTCCTGCAAAGGGAAGAAAAAGATGCTTGTGCAAGTAAGAGGTTTGAGCAAAAGCACACTCTAGTTTACCCCTCAACTTATCTCATGTTTTGATCTTACTTTTCCCTCTCTTCTTCCTCTTATACTTGTACTTTTCCCACCATTCAAGTGCATAGCCTCGGAGCTTCTTACTAACCACCTTAAACTTCTCGTGCTCTTCAAGGTTGTGGCGAGTGAAGACTTGCTCCACCTTGGAAATCCAGTGAGGGAATTCTTCCTTTTGGCCATGGAACTTTGGAGTTTCAAGGCTGGCCAACTCTTTTGCAATCAAAGCAGTCTCTTTCCTCAAGTTTTCAAACGAGCTCATGATGGATGAATGCTTAAGGGTTTGTTTAGGTTAAGGGAAGAAGCATGATTGTAGTAGAGTAGGAAGTGTGGTGTTTCGGGGTTGGAAGCAAGAAGCACGATCGTGCTTGAAGGCACGGCCTGACTGTGCTGAGTTGCTGGCAAAGGTTGGCTGGGCTGGAATGTGGCACGGTCGTACGCAGGCGGCCCGGGGTGCCCGTGCCAAATCTCTGGTTGGGCACGGCTGAGATTTTGTGGAGGATGTGTTTGGGCTGTTTTTGTGGTTCTTGTGTTTGGATGATGGAAGCTTGGCCAAGATGGTAGCCTAAGCTCTGATACCAAGTTGATGTATTCAAGCTTCACTAAGGCAAGTATTTGCTAAGTGAATCAAGAATGCATTTGAGAAAGGAAGCAAGAAAAGAGAACTAATAACCAAGATAGATCAAGTGGACTAGCGAGGGTGATGATAACCCACCTTGGTTTGCACACTTGGGCAAATCTTCTTCCTTCAACTAAGTTACAGAATTGAATCACCTTCTTAGTTGAATTAAGAAGACCTAGAGACCCACTTGAGTTGCCAAGCTCAAGATATAACACTAGGAGTTTTTGTGGAAAGAGTTTAGAGAACTCACAAGCTCTTGCATTCAAAGTTGGTTACAAGTGAGAGCCCCATCTGGTTTTTATGCTAGAGTGGCCGAGTTCCCTCCACTTCCAAGCAGCAAAATCAATAGCTAGGTACATTTGGGGAAGAGTTACACATCTAATCAGCCAATACTAGCTAAACACCTCACTACCTAGCTTAATCTACCTCATTAGGGGTTATAATGCCCCCCAAATGAGGTGTCAAGCTTACAATGATCCTAGGATGCAGCAACATGACTCATTCAGCAAGTGGGGAGGCAAAGGGGACAAGCAAAACCCAAGAAAATCAGACCCTTGTACCGGTTTGGGAAGAACCGGGTAGAGGGGTGTTTCTCCTGTCTTTTTGGCTGGTTAATACCAACACAAGGGGGTGCTTTGGATGGGATTTGAACCCATGACCTGATAAATATTTGTGTCCCCTTTCATGCTGCAAAATTTCAGAAACAATGGAGTTGATTTGGTGGTCCAAACATTCCCTTAATTCGGACTGTGCTGATTGGCGCCCTGCAGTGCACTGTCTTCAGTTTTGGGCTTGGTTGGCTGACCAAATGGACTCCAAATGCCTTGCAAAAGGTCTTGTTGGAAAGCTAAGATCCTAAGCTTTAAGGGGGGTGGTGCGTGCAGGAAACTTCCCCCTCTATATTTTGCTCCAACAGTGACACAAAATCGCCAGAAACTGGACGAACTGGACAGTGCATCTTCTGCTGTGTACATGAGTTTTCTGACCAAGGCATGAACTTCTTTGGCCTCCTTGGCGTTGAATGGGTGTGAGGGTTTGCTGAATGTGTGGATGAAGCTTGGGCACGATGGTCCCCATCATCTGCTTGACTTGAGGTGCTCTTTTCTGGTGCTGAAACTGGCGGTATGGGAACAATGGTCTTTTCCTCCTATGAACTCTTGACTTGTGCTGAATTTAATTACATGAACATAAAATAGACTCCCTAAGCTTTCATATGACTACTCATACACCCAAAATGAAGCATCCAAGCTAAGGAAATAATTACCACAAATCTGAGCAAATAAACTAGACATTCTGCCAGCACTGGCACTTTGGCTTGTATGCCTTCTTTTGACAACTACGACTTGACTTGGTTTGAAATAAATTACATGACCCAAAAGTAGACTTTATTAGCTTTCTAAAAAGCTATATTGCAGCATTCTAAGAGCATGAAAGTCTTGAAATACATGCCGCACAAAACCGGACAGAAAGTAGAACAAGCTTGAGCTATTTTTAACCTTTGAAATGGAACATACTCTTGATCCCCATTTGGAAAACCCCTTCGGATAAGACACTTTAAAGTTCAAATAAAACTCCATAAAGTGTCTTTTGTCATGAAACTCAAATTGTGGGACCAAAGAAAAGCCTTGCCATGCTTGAATTTGTATGGAGCTTACCTCCCATGGAGTTGAGGTGAAAGAATGAAAATGATACCCTTGAAAATATACATCATACTGGAAGAGGCTAATGAGGGTGAATTGCTAGTTTTGAGAAGAGTTCTAAGCAACCAGAAGGGAGTGAAAGATGAACAAAGGGAGAACATATTCCATTCTCATTGTACAATACAAGGGAAGGTATGTTCTTTGATTATCGATGGAGGAAGCCGGGCAAATGTGGTTTCTCTAAGCATGATTGAGAAGCTAGGATTGCAAACTACTACTCATCCACACCCTTACAACATTCAATGTCTAAATCAAATGAGGGAATCCAAGTAAACTCACATTGCTTAGTTTCTTTCTCCATTGGAAAGAACTATCAAGATGAACTTTGGTGTGATGTCATTCCCTTGGATGCTTCTGATATGCTTTTGGGGAGACTATGGCTGTATGACCGTAAGGTTATGCATTATGGTTACTTTAATAATTACTCCTTTGCTAAAGATGGCAAGAAGATCACTTTAGCCCCTTTACCCCTATCAAAACTCCATGAAATCAGGCCTCAAAACAGGCTAAACCATTCTGATTTGCTACTGGCTGTTAGTGAGCCATTGCTAAAGGCCGCTCAACATGAATTCGAGGCCTTTAAAGAGTGGATTTTAAGCATTCAAGATGAACCAAAAAACCCTTTACCTGCTCATCCCGTAGCCAAGACACTCATACAAAACTTCTGTCACTTATTTGCTAAGGAGATACCCATGGGTTTACCTCCTAAAAGAGATATCCAACACCACATTGATCTCATTCCTGGTTCCATCCTGATGTAGATGTGGGTGGTAAGTGAACCAAATCAACTCAAACTCAAACTAAACAAGAATCAACCAAAGAAAAGTGAATATGGTGGAAGATAGTTTGGGATGGTTTGAAGAATAATAACAAAAAGAACAAGGATAAACAAGACCTTGTAATTAAGATAATCCTTCACGGAGCCACTCAATGACTTGATCTTGGGCTAATTTTCTTGTCTTAACCAAGGAATCACTCCAATTGGAAAAGGAAGAGAACCTAGAACACCACTTGAATGAGCCAAATTCAAGATATAGAACTAGGAATTTTGATACACAAATGAGAATCACTCTCAAAGGTGCTTGTATTACTTTGGAAATCTCTTACAATGCTGAATGATTAGCTTCACATGCCCCTCCCCTTTTATAGACTCAGCCAAAGACAATCAAAAGACTCAAATAACTCCTAACAATTAAAACTAGCTAATGAAAAGTCTAAGAAAAATGAAAAGACACATCATAAAAGGGGGGTGGGGGAGGTTACAAGGAATATTCTAGGATTTTTGCAGCTGATTACATCAATCTAGAAGCATCTAAAACGTGCACAATATCAGCCACACAAATATATGTAACCTAAGACTCTTAATATTCCCAGCATTAATCCTTGCAACTGCCTCAACTTCAACAGAGCATAACTTCCAGAATACTCGGCAAAATCACGCGTTCTTGGGCGTGTTAGAAAGCCCTGGAAGTCTATTTTCCAGAATGGGCTCATTTGCTCAATTTGGATAAGCGGTTTGCAAGTTATGGCCCAAACAATGCACCTATCTCAGACTGGACTGGATCAGCACAACGTATCTTTGAGTGATATTGTGCCCAATCAAATGATGTCCAAATTAAATAAAATTGGGCTTATTTTAAAGCTGACATCTTAAGCTTCAAAACCATGTGGAGCCTCAAGTTGTGGGTCCACGTTAGGTAGGCCAAAAGTGCACAAAAAAATCGGGAAATTTCTGGATGAAGGCGGCACTACCTCTTCGGGCATGAACGCCAATTTCCGGCAAAGTTTGGCAACTTCCTTGACCTCTTGAAGCTTGAGTGAATCCTCCTTGGGCTGAGCTTGATGGTCCTTGGGCTTCTCACGATGGTCTCCATCATTCCCCCCGGGGAAGTGAAAGTTTGCCCTCAAACTAGGAAGGGGCTCATCATCGAAATAGGGGCTAAGATCGGAGACATTGAAGGTAGCTGAAACTCCATAATCTCCAGGTAGATCAACCTTGTATGCATTGGGCCCAACCTTCTCAAGGATTTCAAATGGACCATCGGAACGCGGCATCAACTTAGATTTTCTCTTTGAGGGGAAACGCTCCTTCCTCATGTGAATCCATACCAAATCTCCTGGTTGAAAATGTACCTCCTTGCGATGCTTGTTGGCGCTTTGCATGGCTCTTTCATTAGCCTTGGCAATGTTATCTCTAACTCTTGCATGAAGATCTTGGATCTCCTTGGCTCTTTTTTCAGTTTCCCAACTAAATTTTGTGGGAGTTGGAATGGGAACAAGATCCAAGGGACTCTTGGGATTGTAGCCATACACAACTTGAAATGGAGAGAGTTGGGTCGACTTACTAGGCACTCGATTGAATGCAAACTCGGCAAGTGGTAGCAACTCATCCCAATTCTTCAAATGCTTCTTCACTAGGACTCGAAGTAAGGTACCCAAAGTCCTATTAGTGACTTCAGTTTGGCCATCAGTTTGGGGATGACAAGTAGTGCTAAACTTGAGTTGAGTACCCAATTTGCGCCATAGAGTTAGCCAAAAATGACTAAGAATCTTGGAGTCCCGATCAGATACCATGCTCTTTGGAATGCCATGTAGTCTCTCAATCTCCTTGAAGTAAAGATTAGCCACTTGAGTAGCATCATTAGTGGTGTGGCAAGGGATGAAATGTGCCATCTTGGAGAATCGATCCACAACCACCATAATGGAGTCTTTGTTCCTTTGGGTTCTAGGCAAACCCGTGATAAAATCCAGGCTAATATCTTCCCAAGGGGCTTGAGGAATGGGGAGGGGAGAATACAATCCTTGGGGCAAAGAATGGCTCTTAGCCATTTGACAAGTAGAACATCTTTTGATGAAATGCTCTACATATCTTGACATCTTAGGCCAATAGTAGTGTTCCTTCAACATTGATCTAGTCTTCTCGACACCAAAATGGCCAGCTAGGGCTCCTCCATGCAGCTCTTGGATAAGCAGTTCACGAAATCCACATTGAGGTATACAAAGGCGTGAACCTTTGAATAGGAACCCATCTTCTAAGTGGAACAACCCATGCGGGTGTTTAAGACACTTCTCAAAAATGTCCTTGAAATCATCATCTTTTGGGTACAAATCTTTAACAACTTCAAACCCAAGTACTTTAGTACTCAAAGTGGAGAGTAATAAGTACCTTCTGGACAATGCATCAGCTCCTTTGTTGAGAGTACCCGCCTTATGTTGGATAGTGAAGTGGAAGGACTGAAGATACTCTACCCATTTAGCATGTCTAGGGTTGAGCTTGTGTTGTCCTTGGATGTATTTGAGAGCTTCATGGTCGGAATGAAGGATGAACTCCCCTCCAACTAAGTAATGACGCCAATGCTCCAATGCTCTAATGATTGCATAAAACTCCTTGTCATAGGTGGAGAACTTCTTCTTGGCATCGTTGAGCTTCTCACTAAAAAAGGCAATGGGTCTCCTCTCTTGAGATAGGAAAGCTCCAATTCCTACCCCGGATGCATCACATTCTACTTCAAAGACTTTGGTAAAGTCAGGCAAGGCTAGAACGGGGGAACTAGTGAGCTTCTTCTTAATCTCTTCAAAGGCTTGTTGTGCTTGCTCATTCCATGAAAACTCTTTGCCTTTAATTACCTCGGTCATAGGAGCCACGATAGTGCTGAAATTTCTAATGAACCTCCGGTAAAATGAGGCTAGGCCATGAAAACTCCTTACTTGAGTGACGGATGTAGGAGTTTGCCACTCTTGAATAGCCTTGATCTTGCTTTCATCAACTTGGAGGCCTTGGGCGGAAACAATGAAACCAAAGAATACCACTTGAGGAGTGAAGAAAAAGCATTTCTCCATATTGCCATAAAGTTGTTCTTGTGAAAGAATCTCCAAAACTTGTTGCAGATGCTTGGCATGCTCCTCCTCGGTCTTGCTATAGACCAAGATATCATCAAAGTAAACGACAACACAAGTTCCAATGAGGGGCTTGAGAACTTGGTTCATGAGTCTCATAAAAGTGCTCGGGGCATTAGTAAGCCCGAATGGCATTACAAGCCACTCATATAAACCTCCTTTAGTCTTAAAGGCGGTTTTTCATTCATCACCTTCAAAAATACGAATCTGATAATAGCCACTTCTAAGATCAATCTTAGAAAAGATAGCGGCTCCATGTAATTCATCCAATAGATCTTCCAATCGGGGAATAGGAAAACGGTACTTGATAGTGATCTTGTTTATTGCCCGGCTATCAACACACATACGCATGCTACCATCCTTCTTAGGAACAAGGAGGGCGGGCACGGCACATGGGCTTAGACTTTCCCGAATTAAACCCTTGGACAAGAGATCATCCAGTTGTCTTTGGACTTCTTGAGTTTCGCTTGGAGACATCCGGTATGCCGGCTTGTTTGGAAGTACGGATCCGGGAACGAGGGCTATCTTGTGTTGGATAGATCTTGGAGGGGGAAGGCCATGTGGAATTTCTTGTGGAAAAACATGGTGATAGGCTTGTAGAAGAGGGGTGAGTAGTGGATGTGAGGGAGATGATGGCTTAGACTCTTCTTGTAAAAGTATCACGTCTTTAAAAGACTCATACTCATGGTGCTCAGATTTGAGAAGAGTAGTAAAGAAGACTTCCAAATGAGGATTGTCTTTTGGCTTAGAGGGGGAAGGACTTTTGAGAGGGGTAAGAGTGATTTTCTTCCGGTCCTTGAGAAAAGAGTAAGTGTTCATCCGGCCATCATGGATGACACTTCTATCAAAAAGCCATTGTCTACCCAATAATATATGGCAAGCATCCATGGGGACTATATCACACCAAATCTCATCTTTATAGTTTTTCCCAATTGAAAAAGAAACAAGACAACGGTGAGTAATTTGTAAACCTTTGCCTTGATTCAACCATTGTATGGTGTAGGGATTTGGACGAGGAGAGACTTGCAGCTTGAGTTTGTCAACCATAGTCTTTGAGGCAACGTTAGCACAACTACCTCCATCAATGATAAGGGAACAAACCTTGTCTCCTACGGTACACCTGGTGTGAAAATGGCTTCTCTTTGCTCCATGTCCTTTTGAGTGGCAATTCCACTCAAGGCCCGGCGGATAACTAGCAATTCTCCTTCATCGGGGCCTTCTTCAACTTCTTCCAAACTTCCTTCTTCAAAGTGCTCTCCTTCTTCTTCATCATAGGCATGTTCATCACATGCTTCTTGGTACTCCGCTAGGGAAACAATCCTCCTGTTTGGACACTCGGATGCATAGTGTCCCATGCCTTGACACCGAAAGCAACGAACCTTGTCCTTTGATTTGGGCTCTTGTGTGGAGGGTTTTGGAGGGGTTGGAGTGGTGTTTTTTGTTTGTGGAGGTGGGGGATTTTGTGGACGAGGAGGGTAGTACGGAGGCTTTTGTGTGGGGTAAGGACGAGAGAGAGGCTTGGAAAGGACACTCTTTCCCTTTGATTTCTTTTGTTGCTCTACCTTGTAGGCTAGAGAACTCAAGTCATCTGATGGAGGTCCATCCTCAAGGTCTAATAACGTTTCGTTGGTCCAAAATAATCAAGAAATCAACTCCAAAGTCACGGCCATGAGTCACTTGATGGCAAACACACAAGGTGATACACCCGGGGTCTCATCCAGATTTTTACCCGGTTTTTGCTATCTTATTACATCGGCCTAAAGCATATTTTGGTGTCCGTTTTTTGGATGATTATCAAGTTCAGGATGTTAAATTTTAAGTCCAATTGGTTTCATATCATTTGGAATTCATTTGGTTACTTAAAACAGTTCATCTCTTGAACCTGTCCGGATTGCACTGCAAAATGCACGGTTTTGGTTTTCTGGTTTGTTCAGGGGGAAAATGACGTCCAAATGCTACGATTCCAAATGGAGGGTAAACTAGACATCTTGAGGTTTCCAACCATGTAAGAAACGTAGCAAATAGTCATCATTTGAGGTGTCAAACATGCGCTGCAAGTGGAGGCAGAAACTGGCTGCTTGACACCCGGTTGCTTAGCTTGGTGGTTTTCCTCCTTCAAGGGGTTTGCTTAAGGTGGAAGGCTGCCAAGCAGGTCATTTTGAGCTGCCAAGCAGGTCATTTTGAGCTGCTTGATCAAGCACCACTCAGCTACTTGAGAGAGAGACACGTGGAGCAAGTAAAACATCACCATTTTGCAAGCCCTCATTTGACCACTCAAGCATGACATGGCACACATGCATTCTTCAGTCCTTTTGAGGTGGCTAGCCATGCACTCTTACCTTTCTAGCTGGGAAAATGAGTCATCTACATTCCTTAATGCATAGGAAAGGTTTAGGAAGATAATTTAAGTGCTTTGTAAAGTAAGCTTTCAGCTTTTGGTTTGTATTAGAGTAAACCATGTGTTAGGAAGTGATTAGCAAGTTTAATGACTTTCCTCCCTTGGAAGGAAAGCTCATTTGTGTACTCTCAAGGTCATATAAAGCCTTGTATGTTCATTTTGAAGGAATAGAGTTGAATTTTCAGTAGAGAGAAAAGACTTTGTGTCTTGTGATTTCCTAAACACTTAACTTGCTTATCCTTAATTGTGGCCGATTAAGGTGGTGATCAAGTGAGTCTCAATCTTTGGTTAGGTGGTGAATCTTATCCTAATCCAAGATTGAGGGCCCTAAGCTAAATGATTAGTGGTGTATCTTATCTAATCATCTAGCTTAGAACTATCCAAGTTTCATTAAACACTCTTGAAGTTCACAAACTAGTTCTTGGTTTCACTCCTCTTAAACCATGAATTTACCTTTGTTCTTCTTAGTGTCTTTTATCCTCCTTTACTTCCCTCACTTCCTTACTCCTTTGATTCCTCTTATCCACACAAAATCAAGCCTTGACATAGCTGATTGCATCGAACTTTCAAAAACCTTCAAAGCTATCACAAAACCGTGAAGAAGAGCTTTCCTAGGCAAGCTAGGCAGTGAATTGGCACGGTCACCCCGTGCCATCAAGCACGGCCGTGCCACTCCTGGCCGTGAGAAATTGCTTGATTTCTAGCTTCCTTCGACGTGAGTTAACTTGGGTTGCTATCCTTCCCTTGGACTTACATCATTTTTGGTATCAGAGCAAGTTCAGAACTTGGCCTGAACCCCACGTCATTCCCAGCTTATCTCTGAAATCATTTCAAACACAATCAAACACAAACCGTTCATTCCTGCGATCACAATGAGTACTAGCATGTCTGTGGAAGAAAGGCTTGAAGTTCTTTCTAAGCAAATGCAAGAAATGAGTGTGAGCAATCGAGAACTCAAAGCACAAAATGAGTACTTGAGGAAACAGCTTGGAAACCATATGAAACAAAAGCAGAAACTTCAAGAATCACCAAGCATTCGGACTGGAACAGACTATGGCTATGAAGAGGAAGCTAGCAATGCGTTCTCTGAAGAAGAAGTACCATTTGAAAGAATGCAAAGAAGAGTTTCAACTACTTTCAACTAATGAGATCAAGGTTGATATTCCTGAGTTCGAGGGTAAGTTAGATCCTGATGAGTTCATTGAATGGTTACAAACGGTGGAGCGTATTTTTGAGTTCAAGGAGATTCCGGAAGATAAGAAAGTCAAAATAGTTGCTCTTAGATTAAGGAAATATGCCTCCTTATGGTGGACAAACCTTACTGCTAAGAGAACTAGAGAAAGGAAGAGTAAGATTGCTACTTGGGACAAGATGAAAGCCAAGATGAAGGCACGGTTTTTGCCTTCCACATATGTCCAAGATCAATCCATGCTCTTTCACCATTTGAATCAGGGTAAGATGAGTGTTGAAGAATATACTCGTGAGTTTGAGAAACTCATGATCAAATGTGACATTCATGAGCCTGAAGAGCAGACCATGGTACGTTACCTAGGAGGGCTTGATCCTAGGATAGCTAACGTGGTTGAGTTACAAGCTTATACCCCCTTTGACGAAGTGTGTGTCCTAGCACACAAGGTGGAGCAACAAAGAAAGTCTAGAATGAATGTTCGTGATTCATTCAAGCCTTATTCTACACCAAACTGTGGGCAACCCTTAAACAAGGGGAGTACCACACCTCAGCCTAAATCATCTACCCCTTTCCCATATAATCCACAAAAAAACCAAGCTCCTCAAAGGCCACCACCATCAACCCCCCCACGTCCAAACCCATACCCTGTAAGCCAAAGGAGGTGTTACAAGTGCCAAGGCTTAGGACACATTGCTTCTGATTGTCCTAGTCGAAAGGTAGTCACCTTAGCTGAATGCGAAGCCATAGAGGGAGAATTTGCCGAGGAGAAAGAAGAGGAAAAGGCAGAAGATGCTGAGAGCGATCATGAAGATGATCAGGAGGAGTTTGTGGAAAACGCAGATGAAGTTGAGATGCTAGTAATTCGAAGGGTATTGAGCAATCAACGAGTTGCTAAGGATGAACAACGTGAGAACATCTTTCACTCACGGCGTACAGTCCAAGGCAAAGTGTGCTCGTTAATCATCGATGGAGGAAGTTGTGCCAACGTTGTTTCATTAAGCATGATTGAGAAACTGAACCTTCAGTCCACGGCACACCCACCCCCATACAACATTCAATGGTTAAATCAAGGCAAGGGATTACAAGTTAACTCTCGTTGCTTGATTTCATTCTCTCTTGGTAAGAATTACCAAGATGAACTTTGGTGTGATATTATCCCCATGGATGCTTGTCATATTCTGTTAGGACGACCATGGATGTATGACAGGAAGGTTATGCATAATGGTTATCTTAATACTTATTCCTTTTTCAAAGATGGCAAGAAGATTACCCTGAATCCTATGTCACCATCCGAACTCCACAAAATGAAACCACAAAAAAGCCAAAATCAATCTGACTTGCTTTTGACATATGTTGAACCACTTTTAAAGGCCTCTCAACATGAGTTCAAAGCCTTGAAAGAGTGGATATTGCAAGTACAAGATGAGCCACAAACACCACTTCCATCCCATCCCATGGCCAAGGTCATATTGAATCAATTCAGTCACCTATTTCCAGAAGAGATACCTTTGGGTTTACCCCCAAAGCGTGACATTCAACATCATATTGACCTTAACCCAGGATCCATTCTGCCTAATAAGCCAGCCTACAGGACAAATCCCAAGGAAACTCAAGAGATTCAACGACAAGTTGAAGAACTGATATTCAAGGGGTTGGTACCAGAATCCTTAAGTCCATGTGCTGTTCCTGCTCTTTTGGTTCCGAAGAAGGATGGTAGTATGAGGATGTGTGTCGACAGTAGGGCCATAAACAAAATTACTATCAAGTATAGGAACCCTATACCTAGGCTTGAAGATATGTTGGATGAATTACATGGCTCTAAGGTGTTTAGTAAGATTGATTTGAGGAGTGGATATTATCAAATTCGTATTAGGGAGGGCGATGAGTGGAAAACTGCTTTCAAGACTAAGGGCGGATTATATGGATGGTTAGTCATGCCTTTCGGTCTTTCTAATGCCCCTAGTACGTTTATGAGGTTAATGAATCAAGTATTTCGACCATACTTGGGCAAGTTCGTGGTTGTTTACTTCGATGATATATTGGTCTTCAGTAAGAATGAGCAAGAACATCAAGATCATTTAACTCAGGTGATGCTCGTTCTTGAAAAGGAGAAGTTATTCGGGAACCTAAAGAAGTGTACCTTCTTTACTTATGAAGTTACCTTCTTAGGTTATATTGTTTCTGAAGATGGTATTAAGGCGGATGAAAGCAAGATTGAGGCTATTCGAACTTGGGCTGTTCCTAAGAGCATTCATGACGTTCGAAGCTTTCATGGCTTGGCCTCTTTCTATAGGAGGTTCATACGAAATTTCAGCACTATCTTAGCTCCTATGACCGAGATTCTTAAGGGTTCCTCATTCACTTGGAATCCTAAAGCCCAAGCAGCCTTTGAAGAAGTGAAAGAGAGACTAACTCAAGCAACAGTTTTAGCCCTACCGTGTTTTGAGAAAGTCTTTGAAGTTGAATGTGATGCTTCTGGGGTTGGTATTGGAGGCATTCTTACTCAAGAAGGACGCCCTTTGGCCTTCTTCAGTGAGAAGTTAGGTGATACCAGGAAGAGATATTCAACTTATGACAAGGAATTCTATGCCATCATTCGATGTCTAGAACATTGGAACCATTATTTGATTGCCAGTGAGTTTATTCTGCATTCAGATCACGAGGCTTTGAAGTATATTCAAGGCCAACACAAGTTAAACTCGCGCCATGCTAAATGGGTGGAATTCCTACAGTCCTTTCACTTTACTATCAAGCATAAGTCCGGCAAACTAAATCAAGGCGCCGATGCTCTATCACGGCGTTATCTATTGATGTTCCAATTAGATGCTTGTATCCTTGGATTTGAGCATCTAAAGGCGTTATATCAGAATGATGAAGATTTTGGGGTGTTATATTCTGAGTGTACTAAACATCCCAAAGGGGACTTCTTAATTCAAGAAGAGTTTCTCTTTAAAGGTGCTCGGTTATGTGTCCCCAAATGCAGCACTCGTGAGTTGTTAATTCGAGAAGTCCATGCTGGATCTTTGGCTGGCCATTTTGGCGAAGACAAGACCCTAACTATGCTTAGGGAACATTATTATTGGCCAGGCATGGAGAAGGACGTTCAAGACATCATTAGAAGGTGCAGTACGTGTCAAATTGCGAAGAGTCATTCGCTTCCTCAGGGACTATACACGCCACTTCCTATTCCTACGTTGCCTTGGGTGGACGTTAGTATGGATTTCATACTTGGTTTACCAAAGACACAAAGGAATAAAGATTCTATCTTTGTGGTCGTGGATCGATTTTCGAAGATGGCTCATTTCATTCCCTGCAACAAGACTAATGATGCCACTCATATTGCTGAATTGTATTTCAAGGAGGTTATGAGACTTCATGGAATTCCTCGTTCCATTGTCTCAGATCGAGATACGAAGTTTTTAAGTCACTTTTGGATTACTTTGTGGAAAAAGTTGGGTACCAAACTCAAGTACAGTACCACTTGTCATCCACAAACAGATGGGCAAAACGAGGTTACTAATCGAACCTTTGGTACTTTATTAAGGGTTCTGATTAAAAACCACATCAAAGCTTGGGATCTGTTACTTCCACATGCTGAATTTGCTTACAATAAGACTCCAAGCAAGGCTACTGGTCTATCTCCCTTTAAGGTGGTCTATGGAATTGATCCCCTAAGTCCACTTGATCTTGTACCACGACCATTAGATCAAAAGCCAAGTGCGGATGCCGCTACTAGGGTGGAAGAAATCCAGAAGTTGCATGAGTAAGTAAAGGCCAAGATTGAGAAAACTACACTTTCATACACAGCCCAAGCTAACAAGCATAAAAGGGAGAAGCTTTTTAAGCCAGGTGATTTGGTTTGGATTCATCTTCGTAAAGAACGTTTTCCTTCTAAAAGGAAAACTAAATTGATGCCTAGAGCGGATGGTCCATTCGAGATTTTGGAGAAGATCAACAATAATGCTTACAAGGTAGAGTTACCAGGAGATTATGGAGTATCAGCTACGTTTAACGTTGCTGATTTAAACCCTTATGAAGCAGATGGTTACCTTTCTGATTTGAGGACCAAATCTTCCCAACAAGGGGAGAATGATGGAGGTCCATCCTCAAGGTCTAATAACGTTTCGTTGGTCCAAAATAATCAAGAAATCAACTCCAAAGTCACGGCCATGAGTCACTTGATGGCAAACACACAAGGTGATACACCCGGGTTCTCATCCAGATTTTTACCCGGTTTTTGCTATCTTATTACATCGGCCTAAAGCATATTTTGGTGTCGTTTTTTGGATGATTATCAAGTTCAGGATGTTAACTTTTAAGTCCAATTGGTTTCATATCATTCGGAATTCATTTGGTTACTTAAAACAGTTCATCTCTTGAACCTGTCCGGATTGCACTGCAAAATGCACGGTTTTGGTTTTCTAGTTTGTTCAGGGGGCAAATGACGTCCAAATGCTACGATTCAAAATGGAGGGTAAACTAGACATCTTGAGGTTTCCAACCATGTAAGAAACGTAGCAAATAGTCATCATTTGAGGTGTCAAACATGCGTTGCAAGTGGAGGCAGAAACTGGCTGCTTGACACCCGGTTGCTTAGCCTGGTGGTTTTCCTCCTTCAAGGGGTTTGCTTAAGGTGGAAGGCTGCCAAGCAGGTCATTTTGAGCTGCTTGATCAAGTACCACTCAGCTACTTGAGAGAGAGACACGTGGAGCAAGTAAAACATCACCATTTTGCAAGCCCTCATTCGACCACTCAAGCATGACATGGCACACATGCATTCTTCAGTCCTTTTGAGGTGGCTAGCCATGCCCTCTTACCTTCCTAGCTGGGAAAATGAGTCATCTACATTCCTTAATGCATAGGAAAGGTTTAGGAAGATAATTTAAGTACTTTGTAAAGTAAGCTTTCAGCTTTTGGTTTGTATTAGAGTAAACCGTGTGTTAGGAAGTGATTAGCAAGTTTAATGACTTTCCTCCCTTGGAAGGAAAGCTCATTTGTGTATCTCAAGGCCATATAAAGCCTTGTATGTTCATTTTGAAGAAATAGAGTTGAATTTTCAGTAGAGAGAAAAGACTTTGTGTCTTGTGATTTTCTAAACACTTAACTTGCTTATCCTTAATTGTGGCCGATTAAGGTGGTGACCAAGTGAGTCTTAATCTTTGATTAGGTGGTGTATCTTATCCTAATCCAAGATTAAGGGCCCTAAGCTAAGTGATTAGTGGTGTATCCTATCTAATCATCTAGCTTAGAACTATCCTACATTCATTAAACACACTTGAAGTTCATAAGCAAGCTCTAGGTTTCTCTCCTCTTAAACCATGAGCCTCTTTGGTGATCTTCTTAGTGTTTTTCATCCCCCATTACTTTCCTCACTTCCTTTACTCCTTTGATCCCTCTTTTCCACACAAAATCAAGCCTTGACTTAGCTGATTGCATCGAACTTCCTTTAACCTTCAAAGCTATCACAAAACCGTGAAGAAGAGCTTTCCTAGGCAAGCTAGGCAGTGAATTAGCACGGTCACCCCGTGCCATCAAGCACGGCCGTGCCACTCCTGGCCGTGAGAAATTGCTTGATTTCTAGCTTCCTTCGACGTGAGTTAACTTGGGTTGCTATCCTTCCCTTGGACTTACATCATCATCTAGGGATGAATAGGGTTGCAACTCAATTACATGAGCAATGGACTCATCAAGACCGGTCAAGTACCTTACCAAGGTTTGTGAGTCGTCTTCTCTCAAATCGCATTTGAGTAGGAGTTGTTCAAACTCCCGAGTGTATTCTTCCACACTCTTGGATCCTTGCTTGAGGCGATGGAGCTTGAGATAATTGTCTTGCACATAGTGAGAGGGAAGAAACTTGGCCTTGAGTTTTTCTTTCATTTTGGCCCAAGTTCTGATTTTCCCTTTCCCGTTTCTTGCTCTTTTCGCTCCAAGGGTAGCCCACCAGATTGAAGCATATTTTCTGAGTTTAAGGGCTACAAGCTTTACCTTCTTATCTTCCGGAATGTCCTCATATTCAAAGATCCTCTCAATGGTGTGCAACCAATCGAGAAATAAGTCCGGATCAAGTTGGCCTTCAAATTCGGGGATGTCAATTCGGACAACACCAATATTTCCTCCTTGCCTTCGTCTCCTTGGGGGTTCCTCATCACTTGAATTGGCATGGGAGTGATGGACTTGCTCTTCAGATTCAACCACCGGTTCATGAGGATGAGAGGGAGTGGGGCTATGAACCCACCTTCTTTTCTCCTCCAAAAGTTGCCCAAGTTGAGTTCGAAGATAAGTGAGTTATGCTTCTAACTCTTCCACACGTGCTTGGTCGCTTCTTGTGGACTTTGTGGACATGTTGGAGATGCGTTGAAGGAAGAATATGCAGCAGGGAAAGTGGCACGGTCGTGCAAGGGGGCACGGTCAGGCCGTGCTATGCTTCGGCTGAAGTAAATGCAGAAAAGTAGAGTGGCACGGTCGTGCTTGGCGGCACGGGGGCACCGTGCTCCGTCTCGACTTGAAGATTCCTGGAAAAAGAATATGGCACGGTCGCGTGTTGTGGCACGGGGGCACCGTGCTGCTTCTCTGGTCTTCAAGACTTCGGATTGCCGGTTTGTGCCTCTTTTTTTTTTTTTTTTGTATTTTGGCTTTTTGGGATGTGTTTGGGTATGATGTGGGTCACTTAAAAGCCTTGGCTCTGATACCAATTGATGTAGATGTGGGTGGTAAGTGAACCAAATCAACTCAAACTCAAACTAAACAAGAATCAACCAAAGAAAAGTGAATATGGTGGAAGATAGTTTGAGATGGTTTGAAGAATAATAACAAAAAGAACAAGGATAAACAAGACCTTGTAATTAAGATAATCCTTCACGGAGCCACTCAATGACTTGATCTTGGGCTAATTCTCTTGTCTTAACCAAGGAATCACTCCAATTGGAAAAGGAAGAGAACCTAGAACACCACTTGAATTAGCCAAATTCAAGATATAGAACTAGGAATTTTTGAGATACAAATGAGAATCACTCTCAAAGGTGCTTGTATTACTTTGGGAATTTCTTACAATGCTGAATGATTAGCTTCACACGCCCCTCCCCTTTTATAGACTCAGCAAAAGACAATCAAAGACTCAAATAACTCCTAACAATTAAAACTAGCTAATGAAAAGTCTAAGAAAAATGAAAAGACACATCATAAAAGGGGGTGGGGGAGGTTACAAGGAATATTCTAGGATTTTTGCAGCTGATTACATCAATCTAGAAGCATCTAAAACGTGCACAATACCAGCCACACAAATATATGTAACCTAAGACTCTTCATATTCCCAGCATTAATCCTTGCAACTGCCTCAACTTCAACAGAGCATAACTTCCAGAATACTCGGCCAAATCACGCGTTCTTGGGCTTGTTAGAAAGCCCTGGAAGTCTATTTTCCAGAATGGGCTCATTTGCTCAATTTGGATAAGCGGTTTGAAAGTTATGGCCCAAACAATGCACCTATCTCAGACTGGACTGGATCAGCACAACGTATCTTTGAGTGATATTTTGCCCAATCAAATGATGTCCAAATTAAATAAAATTGGGCTTATTTTAAAGCTGACATCTTAAGCTTCAAAACCATGTGGAGCCTCAAGTTGTGGGTCCACGTTAGGTAGGCCAAAAGTGCACACAAAAATCGGGAAATTTCTGGATGAAGGCGGCACTACCTCTTCGGGCATGAACGCCAATTTCCGGCAAAGTTTGGCAACTTCCTTGACCTCTTGAAGCTTGAGTGAATCCTCCTTGGGCTGAGCTTGATGGTCCTTGGGCTTCTCACGATGGTCTCCATCACATCCTACCGAATAAGCTAGCATATAGGATGAATCCAAAGGATACCATCGAGATACAACGGCAAGTTAAAGAATTGAAGTATAAGGGCTTAATCCGTGAGTCCTTGAGTCCTTGTGCTGTGCTTGCTCTTTTGGTGCCTAAAAAGGATGGTGGATGCATATGTGTGTGGACAGTAGGGCCATTAACAAGATCATAATCAAGTATAGGTATCCCATAGCTAGACCTGAAGACATGCTAGATGAATTACATGGAACTAAGGTGTTTTCAAAGATACACCTTCGGATTAGAGAAGGTGATGAATGGAAGACAGCCTTTAAGACTAAAGGAGGGCTTTATGAATGGTTGGTTATGCCCTTTGGTCTTTTAAAGACACCTAGCACATTCATGAGATTAATGAACTAAGTTTTCAGGCCGTACATAAGCAAGGTTGTGATGGTTTACTTTGATGATATCTTAATCTATTCCAAGGATGAGCATGAACATCAAGACTATTTAACTCAAGTTATGCTTGTTTTGGAACGTGAGAGGGACTTTGGTAACCTCAAGAAATGTGCCTTTTTCACTCCCAAGGTAACATTCTTAGGTTACATTATCACTGGTGGTGGATCAAGGTAGATGAAAGTAAGACTGAAGCCATTCAGTCATGGCCTACTCCTAAGTCAATTCATGATGTTCGAGCTTTTTACTGATTAGCTTCTTTTTATATGAGGTTTATTTGAAGTTTTAGCACAATCATGGCCCCCATGGCTGAAGTTATCAAAGGTACATCCTTCCATTGGACACCAAAAGCTCAATCTGCCTTTGAAGAGGTTAAAAGAAAACTTACTCAAGCACCTGTCCTCTCTTTGCCGTGCTTTAGTAAGATCTTTGAAGTTGAACGTGATGCCTCTGGAGTTAGTATAGGTGGTGTTCTTACTTAAGAACGCAAGCCATTAGCCTTATTTAGTGAGAAACTATGTGATTCAAGAAGAAAGTGCTCCACCTATGATGAGGAGTTCTATGTAATTATAAGATGTTTAGAGCATTGGAGTCACTATTTGATTGCAAGTGAGTTTATTCTTCATTCTGACCATGAAGCTTTGAAGTATATTCAAAGCCAACACAAGTTAAACTCACATCATGCTAAATGGGTTGAGTTTCTCCCGTCATTTCATTTCACAATCAAGTATAAATCTGGAAACCTTAACCAAGGTGTCGATGCTCTATCACGGAGGTATCTACTTTTGTTTCAATTAGATGCTTGTGTACTTGGTTTTGAGAATCTAAAAGCTTTATATGCTGAAGATGAAGACTTTGGGGAGTTGTTTTCTGAATGTTCTAATGATGTATATTTGTTTGAGTGCAAACTCACAAAAACATACACAATGTGTTAGCAATATGATTTTATGTATTTAAGCCTCACCAACACTCAAAACTCTCAAAGAAAACCAAGAACACAATATGGGCAGAATCTAAGTTATAGACAGAATGCAAGTAAACCAAGCTAAATGGGATAGACAAGTGGGTTTGCAAGAGCTAATCTGAGGAGCCACTCTTGAAACACACTTAGGCAATCTCTTTGGATCAATTAGATTACAGAAATTAATTACCCTCTAATTGAGATAAAGAGATCTAGAGACCCACTTGAGTTGCCAAGCTCAAGATACAACACTAGGATTTAAGAGAGAGAGTTTTCAAACTTAACTTTTGCATCCTTTCAAATCTAGTTACAAAGGGGTTTGTGGTTGGCTTATAAAGGAGAGAACTCAGCCATTCAAACCTTCAAAATCAGCTAAGGAAACCGTGGGTACACTTAGGGAAGAGGAGCACATCAAATCGATTCCCTAAGTACACTAACACATCTATTCTAGCTTTGGCCACCTCATTAGGGTTAATGGTTCCACCAAATGAGGTGTCAAGCTTACAAAGCATCCTCATACTCATTGAAAGTCAAAATGCAGCAAGAAGTACATGTGAAACCCAAGAAACAAGACACTTGTACCAGCTAGCTCTTAACCAGGCAAAAGGATGTTTTCCTTGTCCTTTTGGCTAGATAAAGGCAGCATAACGGGGTGCTTTGGAGGGGCTTTGGGCATGCGAATTGATAAATATTTATGTCTTCTTTCATGCCCTAAAGTTTCAAAAAGATTGGGCTGCATTAAGTCCACCTAATCTCCCCTTATTCTGCCCTGTACTGGATTGCCATTAGAATTGCATAGTCTGAAAGATCTTGCTGGTTGACCAACCAAATGGCGTCCAAAAGCCTTGAACCTTGTTTTATTAGCAAGCGGACTTCTTAAACTTAAAGTTAGGATAGAAAAACCTTGGATAAAGCATGTTGGTCATGGATAAAAGTTGCCTCAAAGTCAGACCTTGCGCACTAGAATTCTGCCCAGTTTGTAGGTTTGATTTGTCTGGCTGATTTGAATGACCAAATGACCTACAATCCACTTGTAACTTGATTCATGTGAAATATCTCTTCCTAAACTTAAATTTAGGCCAGAAAAACCTTGGCTAAATCATGTGGAGCATAGATGAAAGTTGCCTTAAAGTTAGACTAGCTGACTGCTCCAAACTGTTAAGTTGATTGAACTTGAATGTTGTGCTCATACTTAGTTTTCCCTATGCATTTATCCTTAAAATGGCTCAAGGGCCCTTTAGAGGACATCTTGGGCCTCCCAAATGATGAAATAAACAGCTCCTAAATGCATTGGATGCACCTTTAACTTGTTCAAAATCACCCTCAAATCTGATGCTTGAGATCAAATTATATATACATTATCAAAGCACCCCAGAGGTGATTTCCTTATTCAAGAAGGGTTTCTTTTCAAGGGTCAGCACAAGAGAGCTCTTAATCAGGGAAGTTCATAGAGGTTCTCTAGCTGGTCACTATGGTGAAAATAAGACACTCATCACGCTAAGGGAGCACTACTACTGGCCAGGTATGGAGAAAGATGTATAGGACATTTTAAAGGGTTGTGGGACTTGTCAAGTGGCCAAAAGTCACTCCTTACCCCACGGCCTTTACACACAGTCTTCAAAATGTCCTTATGAAGAAGATGATTACCTGTACGATTTGAGGTCAAATCATTTCGAACAAGGGAAGGATGATGTAATTCAATGCGACACATCCCAGTTAAATTCCCCAAGTTAAGGTAGTCTAATTACACAAGTCCAAGTCTTTTGTTTTGCAAGTCCAAAAGGAGATGGTACCTGGGTTTAACCCCTAGCACATACCCAGTTTTGTTTTTATTATCTTATAATCCAAACAACATCCAAATTGTGTAGTTCTTTTTTTGTTAGTTTAGTTAGGATGTCAAGTTTATTTGTTATGTTAAGCACAAAGCCAGAAGAGCATGTTAAGTGATGCATATTTCCATATGCATCATTTTTATTCAACTCCAATTTCAAAGAAGAAAAGGGTCAAAGAAGATCATGCATGGAAATGTGCCTATTTGGTCTTCTTAAGTGAGTTCAAAGACTCGCGACACTATGGAGAGGTCAAAAAGAGGTTAAACTTTGCTAGAAATTTGGTGCCGAATTCATCCCCGCGGAACCCGATTTTTGTGACCGTTTTTGGACAAGCTCAAGTGGACCCACAACTTGAGGGCCCATGTGCTTTTGAAGCTTAAGATGTCAGCTTTAAAATAAGCCCAATTTTATTTAATTTGGACATCATTTGATTGGGCAAAATATCACTCAAAGATCCGTTGTGCTGATCCAGTCCAGTCTGAGATAGGTGCATTGTTTGGGCCATAACTTTCAAAACGCTTATCCAAATTGAGCAAATGAGCCCATTCTGGAAAATAGACTTCCAGGGCTTTCTAACACGCCCAAGAACGCGTGATTTGGCCGAGTATTCTGGAAGTTATGCTCTGTTGAAGTTGAGGCAGTTGCAATGATTAATGCTGGGAATATGAAGAGTCTTAGGTTACATATATTTGTGTGGCTGATATTGTGCACGTTTTAGATGCTTCTAGATTGATGTAATCAGCTGCAAAATCCTAGAATATTCCTTGTAACCTCCCCCACCCCCTTTTATGATGTGTCTTTTCATTTTTCTTATACTTTTCATTAGCTAGTTTTAATTGTTAGGAGTTATTTGAGTCTTTTGATTGTCTTTTGCTGAGTCTATAAAGGGGAGGGGCATGTGAAGCTAATCATTCAGCATTGTAAGAGATTTCCAAAGTAATACAAGCACCTTTGGGAGTGATTCTCATTTGTGTCTCAAAATTCCTAGTTCTATATCTTGAATTTGGCTAATTCAAGTGGTGTTCTAGGTTCTCTTCCTTTTCCAATTGGAGTGATTCCTTGGTTAGGACAAGAGAATTAGCCCAAGGTCAAGTCATTGAGTGGCTCCGTGAAGATTATCTCAATTACAAGATCTTGTTCTATTCCTTTTTCTTGTGTAGTGAAATTCTTCATCCATCTCATCCATCTTTCATTTCTCTTCCCAATTTGGCTTATTTTGAGTTGGAGTTTGATTTGGTTCACTTGCCACCCACAAATACATCAATTGGTATCAGAGCCAAGGCTTTTAAGTGACCCACATCATACCCAAACACATCCCAAAAAGCCAAAATACAAAAAAAAAAAAAAGAGGCACAAACCGGCAGTCCGAAGTCTTGAAGACCAGAGAAGCAGCACGGTGCCCCCGTGCCACAACACACGACCGTGCCATATTCTTTTTCCAGGAATCTTCACGTCGAGACGGAGCACGGTGCCCCCGTGCCGCCAAGCACGACCGTGCCACTCTACTTTTCTGCATTTTCTTCAGCCGAAGCATAGCACGGCCTGACCGTGCCCCCTTGCACGACCGTGCCACTTTCCCTGCTGCATATTCTTCCTTCAACGCATCTCCAACATGTCTACAAAGTCCACAAGAAGCGACCAAGCACGTGTGGAAGAGTTAGAAGCACAACTCACTTATCTTCGAACTCAACTTGGGCAACTTTTGGAGGAGAAAAGAAGGTGGGTTCATAGCCCCACTCCCTCTCATCCTCATGAACCGGTGGTTGAATCTGAAGAGGAAGTCCATCACTCCCATGCCAATTCAAGTGATGAGGAACCCCCAAGGAGACGAAGGCAAGGAGGAAATATTGGTGGTGTCCGAATTGACATCCCCGAATTTGAAGGCCAACTTGATCCGGACTTATTTCTCGATTGGTTGCACACCATTGAGAGGATCTTTGAATATGAGGACATCCCGGAAGATAAGAAGGTAAAGCTTGTAGCCCTTAAACTCAGAAAATATGCTTCAATCTGGTGGGCTAACCTTGGAGCGAAAAGAGCAAGAAACGGGAAAGGGAAAATCAGAACTTGGGCCAAAATGAAAGAAAAACTCAAGGCCAAGTTTCTTCCCTCTCACTATGTGCAAGACAATTATCTCAAGCTCCATCGACTCAAGCAAGGATCCAAGAGTGTGGAAGAATACACTCGGGAGTTTGAACAACTCCTACTCAAATGCGATTTGAGAGAAGACGACTCACAAACCTTGGTAAGATACTTGACCGGTCTTGATGAGTCCATTGCTCATGTAATTGAGTTGCAACCCTATTCATCCCTAGATGACTTGAGTTCTCTAGCCTATAAGGTAGAGCAACAAAAGAAATCTAAGGAAAAGAGCATCTTTTCCAAGACTCCTTCCCGTCCTTTTTCTCAAGAATCACCTTACTTTCCCCCACAAATTCAAACCCCCTCACCCGCCAAAAGTGTCCCTCCCATCACCCCTCCACCTCCCACAAAAGTGCCCTCACGGCCAAAAGACCAGGTTCGTTGTTTCCGTTGTCAAGGTATGGGACATTTTGCATCTGAGTGTCCTAACAAGAAGATTGTTTCCCTAGCGGAGTACCAAGAAGCATGTGATGAACATGCCTATGATGAAGAAGAAGGAGAGCACTTTGAAGAAGGAAGTTTGGAAGAAGTTGAGGAAGGCCCCGATGAAGGAGAGTTGCTTGTTATCCGCCGGGCCTTGAGTGGAATTGCCACTCAAAAGGACATGGAGCAAAGAGAAGCCATTTTTCACACCAGGTGTACCGTAGGAGACAAGGTTTGTTCCCTTATCATTGATGGAGGTAGTTGTACAAATGTTGCTTCCAAAACCATGGCGGACAAGCTCAAACTTGAGACTACACCCCATCCTAAGCCTTATAGCATCCAATGGCTAAATCAAGGCAAAGGTATATACATTTCTCATCAGTGCCTCATTTCTCTTTCTATTGGAGACCACTATAAGGATGAGATATTGTGTGACATTCTTCCTATGGATGCAAGCCATATATTGTTGGGTAGACCATGGATGTTTGATCGCCATGTAATTCATCATGGGCGCCTCAACACCTACTCCTTTATTAAGGATGAGAAGAAAATCACCTTGACCCCTATTCCATCGTGCCAAAGCCCCAAGCCACAAAAGGACCGACAAGCCTTAACCCTCATTCATCCTTCCCAAACCCTTGCCCCCAAAGAAGATTTCCCACTTCCGCCTCTTCTCCTCACCAGGTATGACCCGTTTTATCATCCTCCCCTCACCCTCTTCTATATCTCTCTAGAGGTGATGCCCTGTGACCTCCTTCCCCAAAAGCTCCCATATTGTAAGCGCGACCCCTTTCTTGAGAGGCTTGCCAACCCTTTGAGTTTGAGGACAAACTCAAAACAACCCGGGGAGTATGATGCATATTTCCATATGCATCATTTTTATTCAACTCCAATTTCAAAGAAGAAAAGGGTCAAAGAAGATCATGCATGGAAATGTGCCTATTTGGTCTTCTTAAGTGAGTTCAAAGACTCGCGACACTATGGAGAGGTCAAAAAGAGGTTAAACTTTGCTAGAAATTTGGTGCCGAATTCATCCCTGCGGAACCCGATTTTTGTGACCATTTTTGGACAAGCTCAAGTGGACCCACAACTTGAGGGCCCATGTGCTTTTGAAGCTTAAAATTTCAGCTTTAAAATAAGCCCAATTTTATTTAATTTGGACATTATTTGATTGGGCAAAATATCACTCAAAGATACGTTGTGCTGATCCAGTCCAGTCTGAGATAGGTGCATTGTTTGGGCCATAACTTTCAAACCGCTTATCCAAATTGAGCAAATGAGCCCATTCTGGAAAATAGACTTCCAGGGCTTTCTAACAAGCCCAAGAACGCGTGATTTGGCCGAGTATTCTGGAAGTTATGCTCTGTTGAAGTTGAGGCAGTTGCAAGGATTAATGCTGGGAATATGAAGAGTCTTAGGTTACATATAGTTGTGTGGCTGATATTGTGCACGTTTTAGATGCTTCTAGATTGATGTAATCAGCTGCAAAAATCCTAGAATATTCCTTGTAACCTCCCCCACCCCTTTTATGATGAGTCTTTTCATTTTTCTTAGACTTTTCATTAGCTAGTTTTAATTGTTAGGAGTTATTTGAGTCTTTTGATTGTCTTTTGCTGAGTCTATAAAAGGGGAGGGGCATGTGAAGCTAATCATTCAGCATTGTAAGAAATTTCCAAAGCAATACAAGTACTTTGAGTGTGTTTCTCAAAAGTGCAACTAAATTCCTAGTTCTATATCTTGAATTGTGGCAAATTCAAGTGGTGTTGATGCATATTCCCATATGCATCATTTTTATTTTTATTTTTATTTTTATGTAAGGTCAACTTCCAAGAAGAAAAGTGTCAAACAAGAGCGTGCATGGGAACTCTCATATTTTCTCTTATTATGTGAGTTCAAGGACTTTATACACCATGAAGAAGTCAAAGAAGTTGCAAAACTTTGCCGGAAATTGGCGTTCATGCTCGAAGACGTAATGCCTCCTTCATCCCGAATTTTCCCGCTTTTTGTGTGCACTTTTGGCCTACCTAAAGTGGTCCCACAACTTGAGGCTCCACATGGTTTTGAAGTTTAAGATTTCAGCTTTCAAATAAGCCCAAGTTTGTTTAATTTGGACATCATTTGGTTGGGCAAAATATCACTCAAAGATACGTTATGCTGATCCAGTCCAGTCTGAGATAGGTGCATTGTTTGGGCCATAACTTTCAAACCGCTTATCAAAATTGAGCAAATGAGCCCATTCTGGAAAATAGACTTCCAGGGCTTTCTAACAAGCCCAAGAACGCGTGATTTGGCCGAGTATTCTGGAAGTTATGCTCTGTTGAAGTTGAGGCAGTTGCACGGATTAATGCTGGGAATATGAAGAGTCTTAGGTTACATATATTTGTGTGGCTGATATTGTGCACGTTTTAGATGCTTCTAGATTGATGTAATCAGCTGCAAAAATCCTAGAATATTCCTTGTAACCTCCCCCACCCCCTTTTATGATGAGTCTTTTCATTTTTCTTAGACTTTTCATTAGCTAGTTTTAATTGTTAGGAGTTATTTGAGTCCTTTGATTGTCTTTTGCCGAGTCTATAAAAGGGGAGGGGCGTGTGAAGCTATTCATTCAGCATTGTAAGAGATTTCCAAAGTAATACAAGCACCTTTGAGAGTGATTCTCATTTGTCTCTCAAAAATTCCTAGTTCTATATCTTGAATTTGGCTAATTCAAGTGGTGTTCTAGGTTTTCTATCTTTTCCAATTGGAGTGATTCCTTGGTAAGACAAGAGAATTAGCCCAAGATCAAGTCATTGAGTGGCTCCGTGAAGGATTATCTTAATTACAAGGTCTTGTTTATCCTTGTTCTTTTTGTTATTATTCTTCAAACCATCTCAAACTGTCTTCCACCATATTCACTTTTCTTTGGTTGATTCTTGTTTAGTTTGAGTTTGAGTTGATTTGGTTCACTTACCACCCACATCATACATCAATTGGTATCAGAACCAAGGCTTTTAAGTGACCCACATCATACCCAAACACATCCCAAAAAGCCAAAATACAAAAAAACAAAAGAGGCACAAACCGGCAATCCGAAGTCTTGAAGACCAGAGAAGCAGCACGGTGCCCCCGTGCCACCATACACGACCGTGCCATATCATTTTTCCAGAAATCTTCAAGTCGAGACGGAGCACGGTGCCCCCGTGCCGCCAAGCACGACCGTGCCACGCTACTTTTCTGTATTTTCTTCAGCCGAAGCATAGCACGGCCTGACCGTGCCCCCTTGCACGACCGTGCCACCTTTGCCACAGCCAACTTACGTTTCAAATCAAATCCACGAAGAACCCTAGACCTCATCCTTCATGCCGTCTTCAAAGAACTTGGAGAAAGAACTAGCTCTTATTGATATTGGATATGCTTGCTTTGCAATTACAAAATTTCATGGCGAAAAGGAAGAGTTCGCAGGTTGGTTATCTAAGGTGGAACGAGTTTTTGCTTGTTGTATCCTTAATGACCAACAGAAGTTCGAAGTGGTTATTTCAAGATTGCGAGGTTGTGCACTTCAGTGGTGGAATAAATATAAGTTTGAGCGAAAAAAGAAAGGAAAAGAAAAGGTGAGAACTTGGAAGAAATTGAGTAGTAAGTTGAAGGGGTCCTTTTACCCATCCACTTACATGCCCATGGAAGAAAGTATCTCCGTTAAGCTCACGGGTTCATTCCCTTCCACCCCACAAAAAGAACCAACCCCACAAATGATCTTTCCCCCACAACCTAGGAGGTGTCTCAAGTGCCAAGGGCTTTGACACTTATCCACGGATTGCCCAAACAACGCGGTCATTACCTTGGAAGAAAGGAAAGCCGTGAAAGAAGAGAACGATCAGGAGGAAAGCCTTGAAGAAGAAATTGCACTCAAGGTTGAAAAAGAAGAAATACTTCACTTAGAGAAGGTTTCTCAAAAGCCAAACAAAGATGAAGAGATCCTTGGAGAAAAAGCTTCAAGCCTAGTTGACCTACCTCTTGTTTTGGTGACTGTGGTGATGAAGAGACCATTGAACTTGAGACCCAAAGATCCGAGTTGAAGCAAGAAGAGATTGGGCAAGAAATTGAGCAATCCTTCACCGAAGAAGGGTGCCAAGAAGATAATGAGGTGAATTTGAGCATAACCCTAAGAATTGAAGAACATGTAGTTAAAGACCTTGAAGTGATGAAGCCATGTAGGGTTGCTGAAGAGTTTGAACAACTCTTGATTCAAGAAGTACGCCCTACCGAACTCCAAGCACCCGAGTTGGAGGCATTTGGGGTTATTGAAGAAGTTGAGCAACTCTTGACCCAAGAAGAATTCACCTTAACCCCCATTCAACCTTCCCAACCCCTCAAACCACAAAAGGACCGACAAGCCTTAACCCTCATTCATCCTTCCCAAACCCTTGCCCCCAAAGAAGATTTCCCACTCCCGCCTCTTCTCCTCACCAGGTATGACCCGTTTTATCATCCTCCCCTCACCCTCTTCTATATCTCTCCAGAGGTGATGCCCTGTGACCTCCTTCCCAAAAAGCTCCCATATTGTGAGCGTGACCCCTTTCTTGAGAGGCTTACTAACCCTTTGAGTTTGAGGACAAACTCAAAACCACCCGGGGAGTATGATGCATATTCCCATATGCATCATTTTTATTTTTATTTTTATTTAAGGTCAACTTCCAAGAAGAAAAGAGTCAAACAAGAGCGTGCATGGGAACTCTCATATTTTCTCTTATTATGTGAGTTCAAGGACTTTAGACACCATGAAGAAGTCAAAGAAGTTGCAAAACTTTGCCGAAAATTGGCGTTCATGCCCGAAGACGTAATGCCGCCTTCATCCCGAATTTTCCCGCTCTTTGTGTGCACTTGTGGCCTACCTAAAGCGGTCCCACAACTTGAGGCTCCACATGGTTTTGAAGTTTAAGATTTCAGCTTTCAAATAAGCCCAAGTTTGTTTAATTTGGACATCATTTGGTTGGCCAAAATATCACTCAAAGATACGTTAAGCTGATCCAGTCCAGTCTGAGATAGGTGCATTGTTTGGGCCATAACTTTTAAACCGCTTATCCAAATTGAGCAAATGAGCCCATTCTGGAAACTATACTTCCAGGGCTTTCTAACAAGCCCAAGAACGCGTGATTTGGCCGAGTATTCTGGACGTTATGCTCTGTTGAAGTTGAAGCAGTTGCAAGGATTAATGCTGGGAATATGAAGAGTCTTAGGTTACATATATTTGTGTGGCTGATATTGTGCACGTTTTAGATACTTCTAGATTGATGTAATCAGCTGCAAAAATCCTAGAATATTCCTTGTAACCTCCCCCACCCCCTTTTTATGATGTGTCTTTTCATTTTTCTTAGACTTTTCATTAGCTAGTTTTAATTGTTAGGAGTTATTTGAGTCCTTTGATTGTCTTTGGCTGAGTCTATAAAAGGGGAGGGGCGTGTGAAGCTATTCATTCAGCATTGTAAGAGATTTTCAAAGTAATACAAGCACCTTTGAGAGGGATTCTCATTTGTGTCTCAAAAATTCCTAGTTCTATATCTTGAATTTGGCTAATTCAAGTGGTGTTCTAGGTTCTCTATCTTTTCCAATTGGAGTGATTCCTTGGTTAAGGCAAGAGAATTAGCCCAAGATCAAGTCATTGAGTGGCTCCGTGAAGGATTATCTTAATTACAAGGTCTTGTTTATCCTTGTTCTTTTTGTTATTATTCTTCAAACCCTCTCAAACTATCTTCCACCATATTCACTTTTCTTTGGTTGATTCTTGTTTAGTTTGAGTTTGAGTTGATTTGGTTCACTTACCACCCACATCTACATCAGGTGTTCTAGGTTCTCTTCCTTTTCCAATTGGAGTGATTCCTTGGTTAAGACAAGAGAATTAGCCCAAGGTCAAGTCATTGAGTGGCTCCGTGAAGGATTATCTCAATGACAAGATCTTGTTCTATTCCTTTTTCTTGTGTAGTGAAATTCTTCATCCATCTCATCCATCTTTCATTTCTTTTCCCAATTTGGCTTATTTTGAGTTGGAGTTTGATTTGGTTCACTTGCCACCCACATATACATCATTAAGGGTTCCAGTTCAGTCATTTTGTCAAAGCTGCCTAAGAGGCATTTGAATCCACATGGTTTGAAAGATCTGGCTGATTAAGGTACTTAATGATGTCCAAATTATGATTTTCAAAGGGGGGTTTCTAGACATCTTGGGGTTTCCCCCAATTAAAGAAAACCATAGATTAGTCATCAAAATGCAGTGGCCCAATAGCAGCAAAGACTGAGCTCCATACGCCACCTCGCAGTGGGTTTCTTAGCAAGGGAGTTTTTCCCTCTTAGCTGGGCCTTCCTCCACCAACCTAAGTATGTTCTTGGCTAGCTACTTGAGCTTAGTCACCTAGTGACTCATCCATGAAGAAACAGCCACGTGGAACAATGAAAAGAGACCATTTTGCAAGCATTCATTCGGACACTATGATAAGATGTGGCAAGCATGCATTCCTCTCCTTATTTTGAAGTGGCAGCCATGCATTCATCCCTTCCAAGGAAGGAAAGGTGACTCTTACAGCCTAAGATGATCAAGGATTAGCCTAAGTTAATTATTTTGAAGCTAGGATACTCATTAGTACTTATTTTAGTTCGGTTATGTACTAAATTGTGTACTTAGCTTTGTAAATGTACTTAGCGAGCTTCCTTAACATTAACTGATTTTCTAATGATTACCTAATGACTAAAGAAAGCCTTTAGGTGTGCCATTATAAGTAGTTTGGCACTCATTTTGTAACTCAGTGTTGAGAAATTGAAATGAGAAGTTGAGTTTGAAACTCCTCAGTGTTGTTACCTTAAATTCTCTACTTGCTCATCTCTAATTTGGCCAATTAGAGTGGTAATCAAGTGAGTCTTAAGCCTTGATTAGGTGGTGATATCTGTATCCTAATTAAGCTTAAGGGCCCTAAGCTCAAACTTGGTGGTGATATCTGTATCTAAGTAAGAGTTTAGTTTTCACTAGATTAATCTTTGGTGGTGAAATCTATATCTAAGGATTAGTTTAGTTTCTATCCTTTTTCCCTTAATTGTAATCTTTCTTGGTTTTAGCTTTCACTCTTGAATTGAGTTTAAGCTTAACCCTTGAGAGATACATCAATTTTGGTATCAGAGCAAGTTCAATCTGTGCTGAAATCAAACCCCCACACGTTTCTCTCCATTGTCATGCCACAAAATTCCAAAACACAAAAAAAATTTCCAGCCTTGGTTCGTGTCCTTGTGTTCCAACATGACTAGTACCAGTGAAATGACCCTTGGAGAAAAGTTTAAAGCCCTCGTGAAGAATTACCAAGCTGTGTCTTCATCGAAGGTAGAATTGGAGAAACAAAATGAGTACTTGCAAAAGCAACTGGGAAATGACATGAAACAGAAGCAGAAGGCTCTTGAAAGTCCAGTTGCATCTGTTCATAACAATGAAGAAGCAAGTAATCTGAATAGTTTGTCAAGTGAAGAAGAACCTTTAAGAAGGGTTAGCGGTGCTAGAAGAACGCCCCAAAACTCAAATGATTTCAAAGTTGAAATTCTTGAGTTTGAGGCTAAACTAGATCCAAATGAATTCCTGGAATGGTTACACACTGTGGAACGAGTTTTTGATTACAAGGACATTCCAGATGACAAGAAAGTGAAGCTGGTTGCACTTAGCCTTCGAAGGTATGCGTCCCTTTGGTGGACTAACCTTTGTGTTAAGAGAACCCAAAAAAAAAAGGAAAAATCAAAACCTGGGAGAAAATGAAATCCAAATTGAAGTCCCAATTCCTCCCAACAACGTATCTCTAAGACAGTTATTCCCAACTGCATAATCTGACTCAGGGGAATTTAACTGTTGAGGAATACACAAGAGAGTTTGAAAAGCTCCTAATTAAATATGACATTAAGGAGCCTGAAGAGCAAACAATTGTTAGATACTTGGGTGGCCTGGATCCTAAGTATTCTAATATTGTTGAGTTACAGCAATGTACCATGTTTGACGAAGTTTGTGTGTTAGCGCACAGAGTTGAGCAACAACGAAGAAATAAACCAATAAAACATGATTTCCCGAAACCTCCAATTCGTACTTCACCTTTTAACAAGGGGAGTCCGAATTTTCCTCCAAGATCATACCCACAAAATCTGCCTTCCCTTACGCCACAAAGAACCCAAACTCCTCAAAATACCCAGCCTGCACCATGGATTATACCACGGCCTGCACCACGATCCCAACCTCAACCTAGCCAAGAATGTCCCTATCAATTTCCAATGAGTAATCGACGCTGTTTTAAGTGTCAGGGACTTGGGCATATCGCTTCTGTTTGTCCAAACCAAAGAATTATTACTCTTACTGAATGGGATGCAATAAGAGAAGAAGATCAAGAGGAGGAACAAAAAGAGAACGAAGAAGGAGAACAGCAGGATGAACAGGGGGAAGTAGTTGAAGCTACAGATGAAGGAGAAATGCTAGTACTTTGAAGAGTACTTAGCAATCAATGTGGAGCAAAGGATGAACAACGGGAAAACATCTTTCACTCCCGTTGCACTGTCGAGGGTAAGGTATGTTCTTTGATAATCAACGGAGGCAGTTGTGCTAACATCGTTTCATTGAACATGATTGAGAAATTAAGCCTCCAGGCCACGGCACATCCCCATGATGTATATGTGGGTGGTAAGTGAACCAAATCAAACTCAAATAAACCCAAATAAGAATTGAACCGAAGTAAAGAGAAAATGGAAGGTTGATTGAGATGGAATGAAAATAATAACAAAAAAGAACAAAGGATAAACAAGACCTTGCACTTGAGATAATCCTTCGCGGAGCCACTCAAGGGCTTGATCTTGGGCAAATCCTCTCGTCTTCACCAAGGAATCACTCCAATTGGAAAAGAAAAGAGAACCTAGAACACCACTTGAACTTGCCAAAATTCAAGATATAGAACTAGGGATTTTTTTTTGGACACAAATGAGAATCACTCTCAAGGTGTTTGTACTACTCTTGGAAAAGCTTACAACTCTGAATTCAAATGCAACTACATAACCCACCTATTTATAGGCTAAACAAAGATAACCAAAAGACTTAAAAACTCCTAGCAATTAAAACTAGAAAATTGAAAAGGCTTGGAAAATGGAAAAGACTCAACATAAAGGGGTGGGGGAGGTTACAAAGAATATTCTAGGCTTCCAATCAGCTGAAGACATCCATCTAGAACACTCCAAGTCGTGCATGATGTCATCCACATGATGTCATGTAACCAAAGTCTCTTCATTTGCCCAGCATTTAATCCTTACAGCAGCCTCCACTTCAACTGAGCATAACTCTCAGCACACACGTCCAAATCAGGTGATTCTGGGCTTGTTGGAAAGCCCTGGAAATCTATTTTCCAGAATGGGCTCATTTGCTCAATTTGGATAAGTAGATCAAAAGGTATGGTCCGAACATTACACCTATATCAGAACTGGACTGGAGCAGGACAACTTCCCTTTGAGTGCTACTTTGCCCAATCAAATGACGTCCAAATTAAATAAAATTGGGCTTATTTTAAATCTGACATCTTAAGCTTCAAAACCATGTGGCCCCTCAAGTTGTGGGTCCACTTGAGCTAGTCCAAAAAATGAGCACAAAAAAAATTACCTTCCGCAGGGATGAATCGGGCACCAATTCTTCCGGAAGGAATATGAGTTTTATCCAGATTTTCGCCACTTGCTTGACTACTTCATGGTGTCTAAAGTCCTTGAACTCACATAATAAGAGAAAATATGAGAGTTCCCATGCACGCTCTTGTTTGACACTTTTCTTCTTGGAAGTTGACCTTAAATAAAAATGATGCATATGGGAATATGCATCATACTCCCCGGGTGGTTTTGAGTTTGTCCTCAAACTCAAAGGGTTAGCAAGCCTCTCAAGAAAGGGGTCACGTTCACAATATGGGAGCTTTTGGGGAAGGAGGTCACAGGGCATCACCTCTAGAGAGATATAGAAGAGGGTGAGGGGAGGATGATAAAACGGGTCATACCTGGTGAGGAGAAGAGGCGGAAGTGAGAAATCTTCTTTGGGGGCAAGGGTTTGGGAAGGATGAATGAGGGTTAAGGCTTGTCGGTCCTTTTGTGGCTTGCGGCTTTGGCACGATGGAATAGGGGTCAAGGTGATTTTCTTCTCATCCTTAATAAAGGAGTAGGTGTTGAGGCGCCCATGATGAATTACATGGCGATCAAACATCCATGGTCTACCCAATAATATATGGCTTGCATCCATAGGAAGAATGTCACACAATATCTTATCCTTATAGTGGTCTCCAATAGAAAGAGAAATGAGGCATTGATGAGAAATGTATATACCTTTGCCTTGATTTAGCCATTGGATGCTATAAGGCTTAGGATGGGGTGTAGTCGCAAGTTTGAGCTTGTCCACCATGGTTTTGGATGCAACATTTGTACAACTACCTCCATCGATGATGAGGGTACAAACTTTCCCTTGAATAGTGCACCTTGTGTGGAAAATCGCCTCTCTTTGCTCCAAGCCTTCTTGAGTAGCAAATCCACTCAATGCTCGCCTAATGACAAGCAACTCACCTTCATCGGGGCCTATGATAACCTCTTCTTCTTTTTCTTCCAAGCTTTCCTCTTCTTCATGTTCATGCTCCTCAAAAGAAGCCTGGTACTCAGCCAGGGAAACAATCCTCTTGTTAGGACAATCAGATGCAAAATGTCCCATACCTTGACAACGGAAACACCGAACTTGGTCTTTTGGCCGTGAGGGCACTTTTGTGGGAGGTGGAGGGGTGATGGGAGGGACACTTTTGGCGGGTGAGGGGGTTTGAATTTGTGGGGGAAAGTAAGGTGGTTCTTGAGAAAAAGGACGGGAAGGAGTCTTGGAAAAGATGCTCTTTTCCTTAGTCTTCTTTTGTTGCTCTACCTTATAGGCTAGAGAACTCAAGTCATCTAGGGATGAATAGGGTTGCAACTCAATTACATGAGCAATTGATTCATCAAGACCACTCAAATATCTTACCAATGTTTGTACATCATCTTCTTTCAAATCACACTTGAGGAGGAGTTGTTCAAACTCCCGAGTGTATTCTTCCACACTTTTTGATCCTTGCTTGAGGCGGTGGAGTTTCAGATAATTATCTTGCACATAGTGTGAGGGAAGAAACTTGGCCTTGAGTTTTTCTTTCATTTTGGCCCACGTTCTAATTTTCCCTTTCCCATTTCTTGCTCTTTTCGCTCCAAGGTTAGCCCACCAGATTGAAGCATATTTGCGGAGTTTAAGGGCTACGAGTTTTACCTTCTTGTCCTCCGGGATGTCCTCATATTCAAAGATCCTCTCAATGGTGTGCAACCAATCGAGAAATAAGTCCGGGTCAAGTTGGCCTTCAAATTCGGGGATGTCAATTCGGACACCACCAATATTGCCTCCTTGCCTTCGTCTCCTTGGGGCTTCTTCGTCACTAGAATTGGCTCGGGATTGAAAGACTTCTTCTTCCGATTCGACCACCGGTTCATGAGGATGAGAGGGAGTGGGGCTATGAACCCACCTTTGTTTTTCCTCCAAAAGTTGCCCAAGTTGAGTTCGAAGATAAGCGACTTGAGCTTCTAACTCTTCCACACGTGCTTGGTCGCTTCTTGTGGACTTCGTAGACATGTTGGAGATGCTTTGAAGGAAGAATATGCAGCAGGGAAAGTGGCACGGTCGTGCAAGGGGGCACGGGCAGGCCGTGCTATGCTTCGACTTGAAGATTTCTGGAAAATGAATATGGCACGGTCGTGTCGTATGGCACGGGGGCACCGTGCAAAATTTCTGGCCTGTGGACACTGGATGTTCACAGTTTTTTTTTTTTAAAATGTATTTGGGTGTGATGTGGGTCACTTTAAAACCTTTGCTCTGATACCAATTGATGTATATGTGGGTGGTAAGTGATCCAAATCAAACTCAAATAAACCCAAATAAGAATTGAACCGAAGTAAAGAGAAAATGGAAGGTTGATTGAGATGGAATGAAAATAATAACAAAAAAGAACAAAGGATAAACAAGACCTTGCACTTGAGATAATCCTTCACGGAGCCACTCAAGGGCTTGATCTTGGGCAAATCCTCTCGTCTTCACCAAGGAATCACTCCAATTGGAAAAGAAAAGAGAACCTAGAACACCACTTGAACTTGCCAAAATTCAAGATATAGAACTAGGGATTTTTTTTTGGACACAAATGAGAATCACTCTCAAGGTGTTTGTACTACTCTTGGAAAAGCTTACAACTCTGAATTCAAATGCAACTACATAACCCACCTATTTATAGGCTAAACAAAGATAACCAAAAGACTTAAAAACTCCTAGCAATTAAAACTAGAAAATTGAAAAGGCTTGGAAAATGGAAAAGACTCAACATAAAGGGGTGGGGGAGGTTACAAAGAATATTCTAGGCTTCCAATCAGCTGAAGACATCCATCTAGAACACTCCAAGTCGTGCATGATGTCATCCACATGATGTCATGTAACCAAAGTCTCTTCATTTGCCCAGCATTTAATCCTTGCAGCAGCCTCCACTTCAACTGAGCATAACTCTCAGCACACACGTCCAAATCAGGTGATTCTAGGCTTGTTGGAAAGCCCTGGAAATATATTTTCCAGAATGGGCTCATTTGCTCAATTTGGATAAGTAGATCAAAAGTTATGGTCCGAACATTACACCTATATCAGAACTGGACTGGAGCAGGACAACTTCCCTTTGAGTGCTACTTTGCCCAATCAAATGACGTCCAAATTAAATAAAATTGGGCTTATTTTAAAGCTGACATCTTAAGCTTCAAAACCATGTGGCCCCTCAAGTTGTGGGTCCCCTTGAGCTAGTCCAAAAAATGAGCAAAAAAAATTACCTTCCGCAGGGATGAATCGGGCACCAATTCTTCCGGAAGGAATATGAGTTTTATCCAGATTTTCGCCACTTGCTTGACTACTTCATGGTGTCTAAAGTCCTTGAACTCACATAATAAGAGAAAATATGAGAGTTCCCATGCACGCTCTTGTTTGACACTTTTCTTCTTGGAAGTTGACCTTAAATAAAAATGATGCATATGGGAATATGCATTACCCCACCTATACAACATCCTGTGGGTCAATCAGAGTAAAGGTCTTCAAGTTAATTCCCGGTGGTTGATTTCGTTATCGATCAGGAAGAATTACCGAGATGAACTATGGTGTGACGTGATACCAATGGACGCATGCCATATTCTTTTGGGATGTCCTTGATGTATGATCGTATAGTTATGCATAATAGATTTCTAAATACCTATTCCTTCTCTAAAGGAGGAAAGAAGATTACTTTGGTGCCGTTGTATCCATCCAAACTTTCCAAACACAAACTACAAAAAAGCCCTGAAAGATCGGATATGTTATTTGCCTGCAGTGAGCCTTTACTGGAAGTAGCTTGTCATGAGTTTAGAGCTTTCAGAGAGCGGATTTTAGCAACTCAAGAAGAATCTGAATCACCGTTACCAGACCATCCAATAGCTAAATCATTACTCAAACGGTTTAGTCATGTATTTCTAGAAGAGATACCCTCTAGATTACCCCCGAAAAGGGATATTCAGCATCATATCGACCTTACTCCTGGTTTAATCCTTCTAAACAAACCTGCTTACAGAATGAACCTAAAAGACACTTCTGAAATTCAGAAGCAACTGAAAGAATTGATGGCTAAAGGATTAGTTCGAGAATCCTTAAGTCCCTGTGCCATTCCTACACTCCTAGTACCAAAGAAAGACAGGAGTATGCACATGTGTGTAGATAATCGAGCTATTAACAAAATTACTATCAAGTGCCGGTATCCAATACCGAGACTTGAAGATATGCTTGGCGAGTTGTATGGTTCAAGGGTATATTCAAAGATTAACCTACGAAGCAGTTATTATCAGATTCGAATTTGAGAAGGTGACGAGTGAAAGACCGTTTTTAAAACAAAGGGCAGTTTATTCGAATGATTGGTGACGTCGTTCAGTTTATCAAACGCTCCGAGCACCTTTATGAGGTTAATGAATCAAGTATACAAACCTTATATTGGCAAGTTCATTGTCATTTATTTTGATGATATTCTGATCTTCAGCGAAGATGAGAAAGAGCACCAGAATCATTAGACTGGGTTTATGAGGGTGCTTGAATGTGAAAAATTATACAGGAATCTCAAAAAGTGTTCCTTTTTCACTTCTTTTTTTTTTTTATCAGGCTTCCTTTTTCTTAAGGTTTCCAGATTTACGCTTGATTGTGAAGTGAAATGATGGAGACCATCCCACCAAACCTTCAAAAGCCATTGCCAATGATCCGTCCCCCACTAGGGAGCCCAAGAAGGCCAAAGGAGTTCATGCCATAGTCAGAAAATGTATGCACAAAGAAGAAAGTGAACTGCCCAGTTCATACCGTTTCTGACCCGGTTTTGTTTCTCTATTGGAGCAAAATGCAGAAGGGGAAATTTCCTGCACGCACCACCCCCTTAAAGCTTAAGATCTTAGCTTTCCAACAAGACTTTTTGCAAGGCATTTGGAGTCCATTTGGTCAGCCAACCAAGCCCAAAACTGAAGACAGTGCACTGCAGGGCGCCAATCAGCACAGTCCGAATTAAGGGAATGTTTGGCCCACCAACTCAACTCCATTGTTTCTGAAATTTTGAAGCATGAAAGGGGACATAAATATTTATCAAGTCAAGGGTTCAAATCCCATCCAAAGCACCCCCTTGTGTTGGTATTATCCAGCCAAAAGGACAAGGAAAACACCCTTTTAACCGGTTTGTCTCTAGCCGGTACAAGGGGCTGATTTCCCTTGGTTTTTGCTTGCCCACTTGCCTAATGACTCACCTTTGCTGCACTCTAGGACTTTTGTAAGCTTGACACCTCATTTGGGAGGCATAATAACCCCTAATGAGGTAGATTAAGCTAGGGAGTGAGGTGTTTAACTTGTAGTGGCTGATTTGATGTGTCTCTCTTCCCCACATGTACTTAGCTTTGTATTTGCTGCCTAGGGAGAGAGGGAGCTCGGCCATGGCTTGTTAAAAGGCAGCTTGGTTCCTTCATTTTGCAACCAACTTGAATGCATAAGCTTGTGAGTTCTCAAAGAAACTCTCCCCTCAAAATTCCTAGTCTATATCTTAAGTGTGGCAACTTAAGTGGTGTCTAGGTCCCTTTATCTCAATTAGGTGGTGATTCCTAATTGATCTAAGGGGATTGCCCAAGTATCCAACAAGAGTGGCTCCTCTTGGATTATCTCTTGAAGGTGCTTGCTCTATCAACTCTCCTCTTATCTTCTACACTCTCTCCCTTTCCTCCCTTAGTTTCCTTAGCAAGAACAAGGGTGGAGTAAGCTTGGGTTGTGTTCATTGCAAGCATACATCAACTTGGTATCAGAGCCTAGGCTACCCTCCTGAATATTGCTTCCAACCTCAAACACATCCCAAACACAAAACCCACAAAAACATCCCAAACACTCCCCCCACGGATTTTCAGCCGTGCACAACCAGAAACACAGCACGGGTGCCCGGTGCCCCCATAGCACGACCGTGCCACACAATTCTTGCAACCTTCATTTTCTAGCAACCCAGCACGGTCACCCCGTGCCAACCCACACGACCGTGCCACATACCCTGTCCCAGAATTCACCCTCAGCCCGTGAGCACGCCCACCCCGTGCCACTGCACACGGCCGTGCCTCCCTCTTCCCGTCCCAAAACACTAAGCTTCCACCACAAAGCTATCATGTCCGCTAGCCTCACCCCTTCCCAAGTGGCTGAACAAGCTCATAGAGAGAAAGTCGAACTTGAGGCTCGAGTCAAGTACCTTCAACGGCAACTTGGCCAACTTATGGAAGATAAGAGGCGACACCAATGGGGCTCTAGAAGTTCAACCAAGCATGGGGACTCGGACGACTCCGAGGGAAGCAACCCCTTTGGAGATTCAAGCGAAGAAGAGCAAGGTAGACGTCCCCGCCGACATCAAAGGCAACATGAACGAGGTTATGGAGATTTCAAAGTTGATATCCCGGAGTTTGAAGGACAACTTGATCCGGATGTGTTCCTCAATTGGTTGCAAACGGTGGAGCGAGTCTTTGAGTACAAAGACATCCCGGAAGGCAAAAAGGTAAAGCTAGTGGCCTTGAAACTTCGCAAATATGCATCTATTTGGTGGTCCAATGTTGTGTCTAAGAGAGTAAGAAAGGGGAAAAGTAAGATCAAGACTTGGGAGAAGATGAAGTCCAAACTAAAGGCCAAATTCTTACCCCCACATTACCTCCAAGACAATTTCCTTAAACTCCACCACCTCAAACAAGGTTCCAAAAGTGTAGAAGAGTACACTAGGGACTTTGAACAACTCCTCTTGAAATGTGATTTGAAGGAGGACGACTCTCAAACCTTGATTCGCTATTTGAGTGGACTTGATGAACAAATTGCTCATATTGTTGAACTACACCCTTACACATCCCTTGATGAGCTAAGTGCTTTAGCCCACAAAGTCGAAATGCAAAAGAAGCTCAAAGGCAAGAGCCCCACCTCCAAACCTACTCCACGGCCTTACGGTTTCCAAAACCCTCCATGCATTCCTCAAGATGTCTTCCCACCTCCAAACCCAAAACCCCCACAAAACACCACTCCACAAACTCCCTCCAAACAACCACCCCCAAAACCCTCTAGCAAAATCCGGTGTTTTCGTTGCCAAGGCCTTGGACACTATGCTTCCGAGTGTCCCAACAAGAGAATGGTTTCTCTAGCCGAGCATCAAGCTTCCCTAGAGGAGCTAGAAGAGGAGGTAGAGAAGGGGGAGGAAGAGAAAGAGGTGTATTTGAATGAAACCATAGAGGAGGTTGAAGAGGGCCGGATGAAGGAGAACTTTTGATGGAGGTCCATCCACAAGGCCTAATAATGTTTCATTGATCCAAAATAATCAAGAAATCAACTCCAAAGTCACGGCCATGAGTCACTTGATGGCGAACACACAAGGTGATACACCCGGGTTCTCATCCAGATTTTTACCCGGTTTTTGCTATCTTATTACATCGGCCTAAAGCATATTTTGGTGTCCGTTTTTTGGATTATTATCAAGTTCAGGATGTTAACTTTTAAGTCCAATTGGTTTCATATCATTTGGAATTCATTTGGTTACTTAAAACAGTTCATCTCTTGAACCTGTCCGGATTGCACTGCAAAATGCACCTTCTAGTCCTTGGCACTTGAAACACCTTCTAGTGCTCATAGGATTGGGGTTGGGTCGAATTGGGGGTGCTGGGGCCTTTTGTGGTGCTTGGGTTCTTTGTGGATTGAAAGGAAAAGGATTTTGTGGCTTAGAAACTGGTTGGGAACTCCCCTTGTTAAAAGGTTGGTTCCGGATTGGAGGCTTTTGATGTGGAGGCTTAAACGTTTGCTTAGCTTTCTTTTGTTGCTCAACCTTGTGAGCAAGCACGCAAACCTCATCAAATGTAGTATAAGCTTGTAATTCCACAACATTAGAGTACTTAGGATCAAGTCCTCCCAAGTACCTTACAATCGTTTGCTCTTCTGGTTCTTGCAAATCACATTTAATCACAAGCTTCTCAAATTCCCTAGTGTATTCTTCAACACTAAGATTACCTTGATTCAGATTATGAAGTTGTGAATAACAATCTTGAACATACGTGGGGGGTAAGAATCTAGCCTTCAACTTGGTTTTCATTTTCTCCCAAGTTCTGATTTTAGTCTTACGTTCCCTAACTCTTTTAGCACACAAGTTGGTCCACCATAAGGAAGCATACTTACGTAGTCTTAATGCCACCAACTTGACTTTCTTTTCTTCTGGAACGTCCTTGTATTCGAATACCCTCTCCACAGTGTGCAACCAGTCCAAGAAGTCTTCTGGATCAAGCTTGCCTTCATATTCTGGAATCTCAACTCTAAAATCATTAGAGTTACCTTGTCCTCTTGGCTCTTGTCGTGGTCTTCTGAATGACTCTTCATCACTTGAGGATTCAAGGTTGTGACTAAGCACTTGCTCTCGGCCTTGTGAAGCAAAATAGGATGGTTCTTCATTGAGCTTTTGCTTTTGCTTGAGAAAAGTACCCAATTGCTTGCGTAGGTACTCGTTCTGTGCCTTGAGTTCTTGATTAGAAGAAGTAATCTCATGATTATTCTTCAAAATGGCATCAAGCTTTTCTTCCATGCTCATACTAGTACTCATGTTCGTGTTTGAGAAATGAAAAAGAAGGGAGTTTGGATGCGTTTCAATACCAGGCCAAAGATGAAACTCAGCTCTGATACCAAATATGATGTAAAGGTCAATGGGAATGAACACACTCACTAACCTTACACCAAAGAAGACTCAAAACTCAATGTAGTTCACGGGCTGAAGTGGCACGGGCGTGCTAGTGGGCACGGGTACACCGTGCTGAATCACTGCCTGAAATAACTAGGATAGGCTAGTTTTGCCCGGTTTGAGTGCTCTTCAATTCTAACTGATTTTCTGGCTTTTTGGTGAGGTAGACTTGAAGGAAATGGGGGTGACTGGTAGTAGAAAGAGTGGAATAAGGAAGGGGAATGAAGAACACGGTAGGGGGAGATGAATACCTTGGAAAATTAAGCAAACAATCTTGCTAATGACCCGGTAGGAAGCAAAGGAGAGAAATAAGCTAACCTCTTGGATTGGATACAGTAATCACCACCAACCTTTGAGTCTAGGGCCCTTAATCTTGATTAAGATACAGAATCACCACTTAATCAAGGTTAAGACTCACTTGAACACCACTTAGTTTGGCCTAAACTAAGATAAGCAAGCAAGGATTTGGTGAAGAAGCTTTAAAAGCTCTCTACGGTTTTCATTGAACAAAATCTGAAGTGCCCTTCATTATGGCCGTGCCTTCCCTTTTGTTGCTTGCCTTACAACCTTTCCTACTCAGCAAGCAAGTTAGAAGACACCTCACCTTACCCTCCTAGGGAGGAAAGGTGTTAATTAACTCTAATTCCCACGGTTAGAGTTAATCGGTTACAAACATACTTAATGCTAATCAAAATACACTTAAAGCATCAAGGAAAGCAAGACAAATGAAGATTACTACATTATTAACTTGTCCTTAATCTCATTCAGCTTCAAATGCAGCAAGGAAGGCATGTGCCCAGCCGAAAAGTGACCTCCCCTTTGCGGCTGGCCAATAGGAAGCAAGATAGCACCTTCCTTGTCTTCCAATGAGAATCAAGAGACAATTCTTCTTGCAGCCCTTTTTTCATTGGTTGTGACCTTCCGTTGCCTTGGACGTGTGCCAACATAGAAGAGAGTGCCCATTCAGCTGAACAGAAGGAAAGCCTCTAGAGAAGGTAAAGTGCTGCAGTGACGTCGACCGGGTTAGGGCCAGTTTGTTTCACCCGGTTTTCAGACTAAGTTTAACCCAAGCAAAAAGGGATATGATCTGGGTTTTACTCGTGGGGGGGAAGTTCAAGGTGTGTAAAAACCCCCCCAATCAAGAAATTAGGGTTAAACAAAGTTTAAGTAGGGTAATCACACCTAAACTTTTAACCGCGCAGAACTGGACCGATTCTGACCGGTTGGGAAAATGTCATTGATACTCCATCCTCTTTGTGGCATGATTTGAAACCAATGCCTGGACTTGAAAGCTAACATCCTGAGGATTCCAAAAATGCAAAAATATTGGCCTTAAGCCATCATATGGCTTAGGAAATCAGATGCACAAAACCGGGCTTAAGCTGACCGGTTAACCCGTTTGTGCTGTTTTCGATTCCTTGCCAAAGGTGAGCCATCTTCTTGGTTTGGGACCTTGTTTTTGGACGACTTGGACTAGTTATTTCATGGTCAAGGTCGTTACTAGGTGGGGTTCCATCATCCTCCCCTTGTTGAAGAGATTTGACCCTCAAATCTGGTGGGGAAATGTCCGGATGGAAGGGGCTCAAATCAGCTACATTAAAAGTGGCTGAAACCTCATAGTCACCAGGGAGATCAATCTTATAAGCATTGTCGTTGATCTTCTCTAAGACCTCAAATGGACCTTCGGCTCGTGGCATGAGTTTATTTTTCCTCTTGGACGGAAAACGTTCCTTTCTCAAGTGGATCCATACCAGGTCTCCTGGTTGAAAGACAATCTTTCTCCTATGCTTGTTGGCGTGTGCTTCATAGGCTGCATTAGTCTTCTCAATTCGTGCCTTCACCAACTCATGGAGCTTTTGAATCTCTTTTACTCTTTGTGTTGCATCAACATGGGGCTTTTGGTCTTGGGGCCGTGGGGTTAGGTCATTTGGACTCAATGGATCAATTCCATATACCACTTTGAATGGTGAAAGACCAGTAGCTCTACTAGGCGCCTTGTTGTATGCAAACTCAGCATGTGGTAATAGTAAATCCCAGGCCTTAGCATTTGTTTTAATCAAAGCCTTTAGGAGAGTCCCTAGGGTCCGATTAGTCACTTCCGTTTGGCCATCAGTCTGGGGATGACAGGTAGTACTAAACAACAATTTAGTACCAAGCCTTTTCCATAGGGTAATCCAGAAATGACTGAGGAACTTCGTATCCCTATCTGAAACAATGGTCTTAGGAATACCATGCAACCTTGTTACCTCTTTAAAATAGAGCTCGGCAATGTGTGTAGCATCATTGGTTTTGCAGCAGGGAATGAAATGTGCCATCTTCGAAAATCTGTCTACCACCACGAAGATTGAATCCTTTCCCCTTTGAGTCTTAGGTAGACCCAAAATGAAGTCCATACTCACGTCCACCCATGGTAGAGTCGGTACGGGTAATGGGGTGTATAATCCGTGAGGTAGGGTATAGCTCTTGGCTGCTTGGCACGTTCCACACCTCCTAAGGATGTCCTGAACATCCTTCTCCATCCCTGGCCAGTAGTAATGTTCCCTTAACATGGTTAAGGTCTTTGATTCTCCAAAATGACCTGCCAAGGAACCTCCATGAACTTCTCTGATCAGAAGCTCACGAGTGCTACACTTTGGGATGCACAACCGCACTCCCTTGAATAAATAACCTTCTTGAATCAGGAAATCTCCCTTTGGATGCTTCAAACAAGCAGCATAGAGAGGCCCAAGGTCTTCATCTTCAGCATATAGACTCTTAAGATGCTCGAAACCCAGAATAAGGGCGTCTAACTGAAACATAAGGAGATGTCTCCTTGATAATGCATCTGCGCCTTGATCCAACTTTCCTGATTTGTGCTTGATAGTGAAATGGAAAGATTGTAGGAATTCAACCCACTTAGCATGACGTGAGTTCAGTTTGTGCTGGCCTTGAATATACTTCAATGCTTCGTGATCGGAATGAAGTATGAACTCACTAGCCACTAAGTAATGACTCCAATGCTCTAGGCACCGAATGATAGCATAGAATTCTTTGTCATATGTGGAGCACTTTCTTCTTGAGTCACATAGTTTTTCACTGAAGAAGGCCAAGGGCTTGCCTTCTTGAATTAAAACTCCACCAATTCCTACTCCTGATGCATCACATTCAATCTCAAAAATCTTCTCAAAGCACGGCAATGCTAGAACAGGTGCTTGACTTTTCTTCTTAACTTCTTCAAAGGCGGTTTGTGCCTTAGGATTCCATTGGAATGATGAACCCTTAAGCACTTCAGTCATAGGGGACATGATGGTGCTGAAGTTTCGAATGAACCTTCTGTAGAACGAAGCCAAACCATGAAAACTTCTAACATCATGTCTGCTTTGTGGTTGAGGCCAAGTGCGGATAGCCTCGATCTTTCCCTCATCAACCTTAATGCCTTCACTAGAAACAATGTAACCTAAGAATGTAACCTCATGAGTGAAAAAGGTACATTTCTTAAGGTTACTATATAGCTGCTCACGCTCAAGGATATGCATAATCTGACTGAGATGATGTTGATGCTCTTGCTCGCCCTTGGAATAAATAAGAATGCCATCGAAGTAAACCACCACGAACTTGCCAATATAGGGTTTGAATACTTGATTCATCAACCTCATGAACGTACTAGGAGCGTTGGAAAGACCGAATGGCATAAGTAGCCACTCATATAAACCTCCTTTAGTCTTGAATGCAGTCTTCCATTCATCTCCCTCTCTTATTCTGATCTGGTAGTAACCACTTCGAAGATCAATCTTAGAGAAGACTTTAAAGCCATGTAGTTCATCCAACATATCTTCAAGCCTAGGTATAGGATACCTATACTTGATTGTGATTTTGTTAATGGCTCTGCTGTCGACACACATGCGTTGGCTGCCATCTTTCTTAGGCGCCAACAAAGCAGGCACGGCACAGGGACTTAACGACTCACGCACAAGTCCTTTTGACATCAATTCCTCTACTTGCCGTTGAATCTCCATGGTTTCCTTTGGGTTCATTCTGTAAGCTGGCTTGTTTGGAAGAACTGAACCAGGAATGAGGTCAATATGGTGTTGGATATCCTGTTTAGGGGGTAAACCCGAGGGTATCTCTTCTGGAAACAAGTGACAGAATGTTTGGATGAGTGATTTGGCAAATGGATGGGTTGGTAATGGGGATTCTGATTCTTCTTGTATGGTTAGGATCCACTCCTTAAAAGCCTTGAATTCATGATTTGAAGCCTTTAAAAGAGCTTCACTAATGGTAAGTAAACAACCAGAATGTTCATGGCCTTTTGTGGGTTTGCTTTTGAGAATTTCGGATGGCGATAATGTTTTTAAAGTAATCTTCTTGCCTCCCTTAGACAAGGAGTATGTATTCATGAAACCATCATGGGTCACCCTTCGGTCATACAACCAAGGTCTTCCCAACAATACATGGCATGCATCCATAGGTATAACATCACACCAAAGTTGGTCTTGATAGTTCTTACCAATGGATAATGAAATGAGACACCTTGAATTGACTTGAAGTCCTTTGCTTTGATTCAACCATTGTATGTTGTATGGATGGGGATGGGCCGTAGCTTGCAAACCTAGCTTTTCAATCATGGTAAGGGACACCACATTTGCACAGCTCCCACCATCAATAACCAACGAACATACCTTGCCTTGAACCGTGCACCTGTGGAATATGTTTTCTCTTTGTTCATCCTTGGTGCTCTTTTGGCCGTTCAAGACTCTCCTCAAAACTAACATTTCTCCTTCATCAGCTTCCTCCTCAACTTCTTCTTGACTCTTTTCATGCTCTTCTTCAGTTTCACCTTCATTTTCAGCTTCCTTTTCTTGATCATCCACGGCCCTCCATTCAGCCAAAGTGATCACCTTGCGGTTTGGGCACTCCGAAGCTGATGGAGGTTTGCAAGGAGAAGGAACCACTCACAACTTAACCTCAAAGTGGAATTTAAGGCAAGAAGAAGGAAGAACAACAAAGGAGTAGAAAATCAAGGGTTTGGATAGTCAAGTGACCTTTCAAGGGATAATCCGAAGAGCCACCCTTGGAGAACACTTGGGCAATCTCTTTGTATCAACTAGTTACAGAATTTAATCACCTTCTAGTTGAGAGAAAGAGACCTAGAGACCCACTTGAGTTGCCAAACTCAAGATATAACACTAGGAGTTTTTGTGGAGAGAGTTTGAGAACTCACAAATGCATTTCATTCAAGTTGTGTTACAAAATGAGGGGCCATCTGGTTTTAAGCAAGGATGGCCGAGTTTGCCCCCCTTCCCATGCAGCAAAACCCAAGCCAAGTACATTTGGGAGAGGGAAACACATTACATCCATCACTCATCTAGCTTAACACCTCACCACTAGCTTAATCTACTTCATTAGGGGCCATGATGCCTCCCAAATGATGTGTCAAGCTTACAAAGGTCCTAAAATGCAGCAAAAACAATCAACTCAGCAAGTGGATGAAGCAACACCCAAGAAATCAGCCCACTTGTACCGGCTAGGAAGAAACCGGTTAAAGGGGTGTTTTGTGCGTCCTTTTGGCTGGGTAAAACCAACACAAGGGGGTGCTTTGGATGGGATTTGAACCCTTGACTTGATAAATATTTATGTCCCCTTTCATGCTACAAAATTTCAGAAAGAGTGGACTTAAGTCGGTGGGCCAATTTCTCCCTTAATTCGGATGCTGCTGTTTTGGCGCCCAGCCTGCGCACTTGGAAAGATCTTGCTGATTGACTAACCAAACGACCTCTAAATCCTTTGAAACTTGTTTTATTGGATTTCCTAACATCTTAAACTTAAAGAGAGGGGGCAAGGCAGTCATTCATCCTGATGTACCTGCCGAGGGTCTAGGCTAATACTCAAATTAAGAGTGAAACCTTATAATCCAAAGGTAGATACAATCAAGGGAAAACCAAGGAAAGTGGACACATAATATGATGGTTGTGAAGCATCAAACATGTGAGGGAGGAATGGAACTTAGAATCAAGGGATTCTAATTGAAAATCAAAGGAAGTTTGATGTATTTTGATGTATATCTCAAAGGGTGAGTGGAACCAAGTTACAAGCTACCAAGAATATGAAGCAATCAAGTGAAAACCACACGGATTAGGTGTGGCACGGTCGTGCCTTTAGGCACGGGCAGGCCGTGCCACTTTTCTGGTTTGTGACACCATGTTTCTCACTTTTGCACGGTTGAGTATGGTTTGAGGTTTGTGATGGAAGCTAGACTATTAGAGGTAGTCTAAGCCTTGAATAAGCATGGGGATGGATATATGAGTGGCTTGTAAATGAGAGAAAGTGGGAGAGAAGCAAAGTTAAGATTCACTAACTCCAAATTAAAGCTGGCAAACTCACTTTAGCTCTCTTTGAATCCTTGAGTATAACACCAAATGAGATAGAACTAAACTTGAAGAATGGATACAGAAACACCACCAAACTCAAGTTTAGGGCCCTTAAACTATGATTAAGATACAGATATCACCACTTAATCAAGTTTAAGACTTCACTTGAACACCACCTTAATCGGCCAAAATTAAGGATAAGCAAGCTAAGTGTTTGGAGTGTGCCTAAGCACCGAAAGCACAATGCTCTCAACTTTTAGTTTGATTCAAATCTGGTATATGTCATACAAAGGGCGTGCAAGCTCTTTAAATAGAGCTAAGCTAGCAAGCAAACACACATACAAGCACCTTGACCTTTCCCTCCTAGTGAGGAAAGGTATTAAGAACTAATACAAGCTGATTTGTGCTAATCTAAAATACATACTTGCTTAAACTAGTCTAACACATTTGAAACAACAAGGAAAGCAAGACTAATAGTTATTACAACTTTAATTGACTTGTACTTAAGCCCAAGCAGCTGGAAACTCAGCAAGAATGCACATGCTTCAGCCGAAAAGCACAAGCCACTTTACGGCTGGCCAATGGGAAGCAAGAAACATCTTTCTTTGTCTCTCTTCTCTTATTGGCTGTTCTTTTCAAGGTAGCAGCTGCTCATTGAAGCCTTGGGACGTGTGCCCAGCCTTGGAGGACGTGCCATATCAGCTGAAGTGAAGCAAACCCACCGGTGAGGGAAAAAACAAACCGGATTGTCAAACCGGGTTCTTTGGACAGAAACTAACCGGTTTTGTGACTGAGTTTAACCCTAGCAAAAGTGAGTATGATTCTGTTTTTAGACCATGGGAGGAAAGTTTAGGATGTGTATAATCCCCCCCAACCAAGAAATTAAGGTTAAACAAAGTTTAAGTGGGGCCTTCAAGCTAAAACATTAAACCGTGCAGATTAGGTGCTAATCTGGCCGGTTTGGCAAAACATCTTGTTCTCCCTTTCTTCGAGTGGAATGATGGAAAAGTAATGCTGGGGCTTGAAAGGGGACATCTTGAGGATTCTAAGAAGGTAAAAATCCAAGATTTAAACCACCATTAAGCTTGTCTAAATACATACCCAAAAACCGGGTACAATCTGTCTGAACTGGCAGTTTGTATAGCTTGGGTTTATTAGCCAATTTGAGAGGGCAAATGAAGTCCAAATGGGATGAAACTTTTTTTGTTGCAAAGCTGACTTCTTGAACTTTAATCCCAATGCAAAATATTGGACTTAAACCTTAAAGGGTTTGACGTAATTAACCTCTCGAAAACCGGGTTTGCTATGAAAACAAACCTGACCTGCTGTTTTAGGTCCTTAAACAAAACTAGGATGAATCATTCATCCTTTAATCACCAAAATAAAATTACCTAGCCTTGATTTGATTCTTTAAATCAAAGGGCATGGAGGGATCTCCATCATCCTCCCCTTGTTAAAAAAATTTGTCCTCAAATCAATTTAGGTAATTACCTCCTCTTCTAGATTCATTGTATGGCTGAAACAGAATCAACCATTCGAATAACTTGCCTTTGATCTTGGAGGCTCTCTTTTCTTCAAGTCCCTTGCTGATTTGGATGTTGTATATGGGGGGCTCTTTGAACATGACATGAACCACTTCTTCATATGCTCTTAATTCAAAATTAGGAGCTTTTAGTAATGGTTCTGAAATGGATTGACAGAAATTTGGGTTGAGTGTTTTAGGTGTGGGTGGAGTGGAAAAAAATGATGGTGGTTTATGAAAAGTGGTGGGAAGGATGAGATGCTCATGGCTTCTAGGTGGATGGTGGATGTTTAAAGTGAGCATAGCACCTTTATTTGCCTCAATCTCTATCTCCTCAAGATCATCTTCTTCATCCTCTTCTTTTTCCTCCTCTAATTCGACCTCCTTCGGTTCTTCCACTAAGGGCATCTTCTTTTCCTCCTGATTTTCCTCCTTTCTCACGGCTTTCCTTTCTTCCGAGGTAATGACTTTGTTGTTTGGGCAATCCGTGTTTAAGTGTCCAAGCCCTTGGCACTTGAGACACCTTCTAAGTTGCGAGGGAAAGATCATTTGTGGGGTTGGTTTTTTTTGTGGGGTGGAAGGGAATGAACTCGTGGGCTTAATGGAGATACTTTCTTTCATTGGCGTGTAAGTGGATGGGCAAAAGGAACCCTTCATCTTACTATTCAATTTCTTCCAAGTTCTCACCTTCTCTTTTCCTTTCTTTTTTCGCTCAAACTTGTACTTATTCCACCACTGAAGTGCACAACCTCTCAATCTTAAAATAACCACTTTGAACTTCTCTTGGTCATTAAGGATACAACAAGCAAAAACTCGTTCCACCTTAGATAACCAACCTGTGAACTCTTCCATTTCGCCATGAAATTTTGGAATTGCAAAGCAAGCATATCCAATATCAATAAAAGCTAGTTCTTTCTCCAAGTTCATTGAAGATGGCATGAAGGATGAGGTCTAGGGTTGTTTGTGGATTGATTTGAAACGTAAGTAGGCTGTTTGTGTTTGGATTTAATTTGGGAGCGTGGGGTTCAGGCAAGGATCTGAACTTGCTCTGATACCAAATATGATGTACCTGCCGAGGGTTCAAGCTAATACTCAAGTTAAGAGTGAAAGCTTACAAACCAAGGTAGATACAATCAAGGGAAAACCAAGGAAAGTGGACACATAATATGATGGTTGTGAAGCATCAAACATGTGAGGGAGGAATGGAACTTAGAATCAAGGGATTCTAAGTGAAAATCAAAGGAAGTTTGATGTACTTTGATGTATATCTCAAAGGGTGAGTGGAACCAAGTTACAAGCTACCAAGAATATGAAGCAGTCAAGTGAAAACCACACGGATTAGGTGTGGCACGGTCGTGCCACTTTTCTGGTTTGTGACACCATGTTTCTCACTTTTGCACGGTTGAGTATGGTTTGAGGTTTGTGATGGAAGCTAGACTATTAGAGGTAGTCTACGCCTTGAGTAAGCATGGAGATGGATGTGTGAGTGGCTTGTAAATGAGAAAAGGTGGGAGAGAAGCAAAGTTAAGATTCACTAACTCCAAATTAAAGCTAGCAAAGTCACTTTAACTCTCTTTGAATCCTTGAGTATAAACACCAAATGAGATAGAACTAAACTTGAAGAATGGATACAGAAACACCACCAAACTCAAGTTTAGGGCCCTTAAACTATGATTAAGATACGGATATCACCACTTAATCAAGTTTAAGACTTCACTTGAACACCACCTTAATTGGCCAAAATTAAGGATAAGCAAGCTAAGTGTTTGGAGTGTGCCTAAGCACCGAAAGCACAATGCTCTCAACTTTGAGTTTGATTCAAATCTGATATCATACAAGGGGGCGTGCAAGCTCTTTAAATAGAGCTAAGCTAGCAAGCAAGCACACACACAAGCACCTTGACCTTTCCCTCCTAGTGAGGAAAGGTATTAAGAACTAATACAAGCTGGTTTGTGCTAATCTAAATTACATGCTTGCTTAAACTAGTCTAACACATTTGAAACAACGAGGAAAGCAAGACTAATAGTTATTACAACTTTAATTGACTTGTACTTAAGCCCAAGCAGCTGGAAACTCAGCAAGAATGCACATGCTTCAGCCGAAAAGCACAAGCCACTTTACGGCTGGCCAATGGGAAGCAAGAAACATATTTCTTTGTCTCTCTTCTCTTATTGGCTGCTCTTTTCAAGGTAGCAGCTGCTCATTAAAGCCTTGGGACGTGTGCCCAGCCTTGGAGGACATGCCATATCAGCTGAAGTGAAGCAAACCCACCGGTGAGGGCAAAAACAAACCGGATTGTCAAACCGGGTTCTTCGGACAGAAACTGACCGGTTTTGTGACTGAGTTTAACCCTAGCAAAAGTGAGTATGATTCTGTTTTTAAACCATGGGAGGAAAGTTTAGGATGTGTATAATCCCCCCACCCAAGAAATTAAGGTTAAACAAAGTTTAAGTGGGGCCTTCAAGCTAAAACATTAAACCGTGCAGATTAGGTGCTAATCTGGCCAGTTTGGCAAAACATCTTGTTCTCCCTTTCTTCGAGTGGAATGATGGAAAAGTAATGCTGGGGCTTGAAAGGGGACATCTTGAGGATTCTAAGAAGGTAAAAATCCAAGATTTAAACCACCATTAAGCTTGTCTAAATACATACCCAAAAACCGGGAACAATCTGTCTGAACTGGCAGTTTGTATAGCTTGGGTTTATTAGCCAATTTGAGAGGGCAAATGAAGTCCAAATGGGATGAAACTTTTTTTTGTTGCAAAGCTGACTTCTTGAACTTTAATCCCAATGCAAAATATTGGACTTAAACCTTAAAAGGTTTGACGTAATTAACCTCTCGAAAACCGGGTTTGCTGTGAAAACAAACCTGACCTGCTGTTTTAGGTCCTTAAACAAAACTAGGATGAATCATTCATCCTTTAATCCCCAAAATAAAATTACCTAGCCTTGATTTGATTCTTTAAATCAAAGGGCATGGAGGGATCTCCATCATCCTCCCCTTGTTAAAAAGATTTGTCCTCAAATCAACTTAGGTAATTACCTCCTCTTCTTGATTCATTGTATGGCTGAAACAGAATCAACCATTCGAATAACTTGCCTTTGATCTTGGAGGCTCTCTTTTCTTCAAGTCCCTTGCTGATTTGGATGTTGTATATGGGGGACTCTTGAACAATGACATGAACACCTCTTCCAATATGCCTCTTAATCAAATTAGGAGCTTTTAGTAATGGTTCTGAAATGGAATATTGACAGAAATTGGGTTGATGTTTTAGGTGTGGGTGGAGTGGGAAAAATGTGGTGGTTTATGAAAAGGGTGGAAGGATTGAATGGCTCCTGGCTTCTAGGGGATGTGGATGTTAAAGGAGCTAGCACCTTTATTTGCCTCAATCATCTATCTCCTCAAGATCATCTTCTTCACCTTTCTTTTTCCTTCTTTTTTTTTTTTTTTTACTCCATAATTCGACCTCCTTCATTTCTTACACTAAGGGGCATCTTCCTTTTCCTCAGATTTTTCCTCCTTTTCTCAAGGCTTTCACTGCTTCAGAGGTAATGAACTTGTGGTTTGGGCAATGGGCCCGTGTTAAGTGTCCAAGCCCTTGGCACTTGAGACACCTCCTAGGTTGTGGGGGAAAGAGCATTTGTGGGGTTGGTTCTTTTTGTGGGGTGGAAGGGAATGAACCCGTGAGCTTAACGGAGATACTTTCTTTCATGGGCATGTAAGTGGATGGGTAAAAGGAATCTTTCAACTTATTACTCAATTTCTTCCAAGTTCTCACCTTTTCTTTTCCTTTCTTTTTTCGCTCAAACTTATATTTATTCCACCACTGAAGTGCACAGCCTCTCAATCTTGAAATAACCACTTCGAACTTCTGTTGGCCATTAAGGATACAACAAGCAAAAACTCGTTCCACCTTAGATAAAAAAAAACCAACCCGTGGAACTTCTTCCATTTCGCAGAAATTTTGGAAAGTGCAAAGCAAGCATATCCAATATCAATAAAAGCTAGCTCTTCTCCAAGTCATTGAAAGATTGCATGAAGGATGAGGTCAGGGTGTTTGTGGATTGATTTGAAAAGTAGTAGGCTGGTTGTGTTGGATTTAACTTTGGGAGCGTGGGTTTCAGGCCAAGTTCTGAACTTGCTCTGATACCAAATATGATGTACCTGTCGAGGGTCTAGGCTAATACTCAAATTAAGAGTGAAACCTTATAATCCAAAGGTAGATACAATCAAGGGAAAACCAAGGAAAGTGGACACATAATATGATGGTTGTGAAGCATCAAACATGTGACGGAGGAATGGAACTTAGAATCAAGGGATT
>JAKOGI010003397.1:0-55288 GCA_029747015.1 Carnegiea gigantea | reverse complement strand
TGTTTAGAATGTATTAGACTAGTTTAAGCAAGCTTGTATTTTAGATTAGCACAAATCAGCTTGTTTAGCTCTTAATACCTTTCCTCCTTAGGAGGGAAAAGTGAGGTGTGTGCTTGTGTGGCTGCTAGCTTGCTTATTTAAAGGCACACGGCCCCCCCTTGTAACATATATCAGATTTTGAAAGAAAACCTCTTTGAGAGCTTTGTGCTTTCATGCCTTAGTGCAACCAAATTCCAACTTGCTTATCCTTAATCTAGTCAATTAAGGTGGTGATCAAGTAGGTTTTATTCTTGAATTAAGTGGTGTTTCTGTATCTTAATCCAAGGTTAAAGGCTCTAAACTTAAGTTTGGTCGTGATATCTGTATCCAAACATTGAGTTTAGCACTATCCAACTACCTTGATAATCTTCAAGTATTCAAAGAGAAGTGAAGGAAGATTTGCTAGCTTAAATTGAGTTAGTGAATTATTATCTTTAATTCTCCTTCATTCCATACATTTACAAACCTTCATTCATCCATTACCATGCTGATGCAAGGCTAAGGATAGCCCCTTTGGCTTAGCTTTCCACACAAGCACAAAGCCAAACTCAAACCGTGAAACACCACAAAACCGGCCATGCTTGGCAGTGATATGGCACGGCCATACCGTGCCTTAGTGCACGACCGTGCCACCCTTGCCGTGTGGTTTTTTTCTTGTTTGCTTTGTGTTTAGCTTGGCTATCTTCTACCCTTCATACGTCCAACACAATCCCCTTGAAGATATCTCAAAGTTCCCTTTAGATTTTTACTTAGAATCCCTTGATTCTAAGTTCCATTCCTCCCTCACATGTTTTATGCTTCACAACCATCATATTATGTGTCCACTTTCCTTGGTTTTCCCTTGATTGTATCTACCTTTGGTTTGTAAGCTTTCACTCTTAATTTGAGTTCTAGCCTAGACCCTCGGCAGGTACATCACATGGGGTAGTGAATGACTCTTTGCCACTTGACAAGTTCCACACCTTTTAAGTATATCTTGGACGTCTCTTTCCATAGCTGGCCAATAATAATGCTCTCTCAGCATGATAACAGTCTTGTTTTCTCCATAATGCCCAGCTAATGATCCTCCATGAACTTCTCTAATCAATAGCTCTCTTGTGCTACACTTTGGAATACATAATCGAGCTCCCTTAAATAGAAAGCCCTCCTGAACATGAAAATCTCCTTTGGGGTGTTTAGAACATTCAGCATACAATGCCCCAAAGTCTTCATCATTATCATATAGAATCTTTAGATTCTCAAAACCAAGTATGCAAGCATCTAATTGAAATAACAAGAGATACCTTCGTGATAGAACATCCGCACCTTGATTGAGTTTACCTGACTTGTGCTTGATGGTGAAATGATATGACTGCATAAATTCAACCCACTTGGCATGCCTGGAGTTTAACTTATGCTGCCCTTGTATGTACTTCAATGCTTCATGGTCAGAATGCAAGATAAACTCACTAGCAATGAGATAATGACTCCAATGCTCTAAACATCTCACAATAGCATAAAACTCTTTGTCATAGGTGGAATACTTTCTTCTAGATTCACATAGCTTCTCACTAAAGAAGGCAAGGGGTTTACCTTCTTGTGTAAGAACTCCACCAATACCTACACCAGAGGCATCACATTCAACTTCAAATATCTTACCAAAGCATGGTAAAGCAAGTACCGGTGCTTGAGTAAGTTTTGATTTGATATCTTCAAAGGCAGATTGAGCTTTGGTAGTCCATACAAAGGATGTTCCTTTGATCACTTCAGTCATAGGAGCCATAATAGTGCTGAAACTGCACGAATAAATCTCCTATAGAATGAAGCTAAACCATGAAAAGCTCTAACATCATGTATGCTTTTAGGTATAGGCCAAGACCGAATGGCTTCTACCTTACTTTCCATCTGATGTATATGAGAGTCCAAAGTGACCAAATTCAAAGAATAAGGGTAGGATGTGGGGGTGATGAAGGAGCGAAGGTAAAGGTGAAGGGAGGATAAATCGAGACTTTGGTTTGAGATAATCCCACTTGGGAGCCACTCAAGCCTTAGTCTTGGCCTATTCTTTTTACCCAATCTAGGATATAGAAGATTCACCACCTAGGAGAGCAAAAAGAACCTAGAGCACCACTTAAGGTAGCCAACCTTAAGATATAGAACTAGGATTTCAAGCAAGCATACTAGAGAACACTCAAGGGCTTAGTATTACTTTGAAATTGGCGTACAAGCTAATCATCCCTCAACCCACACGCCTAGCCCCTTTTATAGTAGAGAACAACACAAATGAAAGGGCATAAGTTACAAGAAATAAACATAGGGCACACCAAAGGACACATTAATGTGTCGGTTACAAATAATCAAAGGGAAGGGGAAAAGATGAGTTCCTTGAGATGCCACAACTCCTTGGCTGCACAAGTTACATTAACCCCTTGGTATAAGAAGGGTCTCACGTCCAAATGCAGCTGAAAAGGTTTATGAACCGAATGGGAACACCAAACATCCTCCTTCTTTAATGCACTCACACCCTTGCAGCAGCTCTAACTTTGGACGGCCATATCTCGCGATTTACTGGGCCAAATTGCGTGATTTTGGGCTTGCTGAAAATCCCTGGATGTGTAGTTTCCAGGAAGTACAAGTTTGCCCAATTTGGACCAACCGTTTGAAAGTTATGGCTCAAACAATGAAGACTGCTCAGACTGGCCTGCGCCTGGACATTGGGCCTTTGAGGTCTCTTGTTGCCCAACCAAATGAGAACCAATTTAAGCATGGTTGGACTTATTAGAAATCTAACATCTTGGGCTTAAATATTATGTGGGCCCTCAAGCCATGGGTCCACCAAATCTTGCACAAAACAAGTAACAAAGATCGGGTTATGATTGAATGAATCCGGTGCCAACTCGTCGGGCATTGCCATGATTGTTCTGCAAAGTTTCGCCACTTCCTTGACCTCCTTGAGCTTAGTAGGGTCTTTCTTGAGCTGAGAAAGGAGCGTAGGAGAGTGGGCTTGATGGTCTCCATCATTGAAATGCAAGGTACTCTTGATCCCCCATTTGGAAAACCCATTTGGAAAAGGCACTTTGAAGTTCAAATAAAACTCCATAAAGTGTCTTTTGTCATGAAATTCAAATATTGGAACCAAAGAAGGGCCTTGCCATGCATGAATTTGTATGGAGCTTACCTCCCATGAAGTTGAGTTGAAAGAATGAAAGTGATACCCTTGAAAATATACATCAATCCCTCTTTCTTCGAAAAGAATTGTCCTCAATTCTTGTTGTGAATGAGGGCATTCTTCTTGACTCAAGAGTTCCTAAATTCCTTCAACAACCCCACATAGCTTCAAATCGGACACTAGGAGTTCATCAATTTCAAGCTCATCAAATCTTAGAGGTAGGTCACAATTCACCTCATGGTTTTCATGACATCCTTCTTTAAAGATCAAGGGTTCTCCATGTTTGCCTTCCTTATCTATCCCCCTTGGTTGTCCCTCACTTGTGTTTCCTATTTGTCCCCCTAGGGTTATAAGTTCGTCTAGTTCAGGTTCTAATTGTGGGGATAATGGAACAATGAAATTGTCATAACAAGGATCAAAGTGAGCAACACATGCTATTCCCTGGGGATCTAGCACAAGTGGTGAAGGACATGAATAGTCTTCTTGTCCCTCAAGTTCAAAGGTCTCATCATCACCACAGTCATCAAAAACAGGAGGTAGGTCAACTAGGCTTGAAGCTTTTTCTCCAAGGATCTCTTCATCTTTGTTGGAGTTAAGTTTCTCCAAATAAAAGAAGGAAGTAGAGCTAGAGTTACAAGCACTCATTGGACTTTCCTTGTTGAAATGGAGGTTTTTAGAAGAGGAATTAAAACCGTTTACCTCAAAGGAAAGAAAAGGATGCTTGTGTAAGTAAGAGATTGGAGCGAAAGTATCCATTAATTTACCTCTTAACTTAACCCATGTTGTGATCTTACTTTTCCCTCCCTTCTTCCTCTTATACTTGTACTTTTCCCACCATTCAAGCGCATGGCCTCGGAGCTTCTTGATAACCACCTTAAACTTCTCTTGCTCGTCAATATTGTAGCGAGTGAAGTCTTGATCCACTTTGGAAATCCAGTAAGGGAAATCTTCTTTTTGGCCACGAAACTTTGGAGTTTCAAGGATTACCATCTCCTTTTCAATCAAAGCAATCTCTTTTCTCAAGTTCCCAAGAGAAATCATGATGGATGAATGCTTAAGGTTTCTTTGTGGGTTATGTGTTTAGGCTAGAAAAAGGCTGTTTTGGAGAAGAGGAGGGAGGGCACGGTCGTGCAGCTAGGCACTAGGGAACCGTGCTTGAATGCTGCCTTGAAGAATGCAGGAAAACAAGGGTGGCACGGTCGTGCTTGGGAGCACGGGGGGAACGTGCCAACTTTCTGCCTGCGGATGCTCGGTTTTTGCACGGTTTTGCTGGTTTGAGTTGTTTTTGTGTTTTTGTTTGGGAAATGTGTTTGGGCTGCAAACTTGGTCAAATGACAACCTTAGCTCTGATACCAAATGATGTATATGAGAGTCCAAAGTGACCAAATTCAAAGAATAAGGGTAGGATGTGGGGGAGATGAAGGAGCGAAGGTAAAGGTGAAGGGAGGATAAATCAAGACTTTGGTTTGAGATAATCCCACTTGGGAGCCACGCAAGCCTTAGTCTTGGGCTATTCTTTTTACCCGATCTAGGATATAGAAGATTCACCACCTAGGAGAGCAAAAAGAACCTAGTGCACCACTTAAGATAGCCAACCTTAAGATATAGAACTAGGATTTCAAGCAAGCACACTAGAGAACACTCTAAGGCTTAGTATTACTTTGAAATTGGAGTACAAGCTGATGATCCCTCAACCCACACGACTAGCCCCTTCTATAGTAGAGAACAACACAAATGCAAGGGAATAAGTTACAAGAAATAAACATAGGGCACACCAAAGGACACATTAATGTGTCGGTTACAAATAATCAAGGGGAAGGGGAAAAGATGAGTTCCTTGAGATGCCATAACTCCTTGGCTGCATAAATTACATTAACCCCCTGGTATAAGAAGGGTCTCACGTCCAAATGCAGCTGAAAAGGTTCATGAACCGAATGGGAACACCAAACATCCTCCTTCCTTAATGCACTCACACCCTTGCAGCAGCTCTAACTTTGGACGGCCATATCTCGCGATTTACTGGGCCAAATTGCGTGATTTTGGGCTTGCTGAAAATCCCTGGATGTGTAGTTTCCAGGAAGTACAAGTTTGCCCAATTTGGACCAACCGTTTGAAAGTTATGGCTCAAACAATGAAGACTGCTCAGACTGGCCTGCGCCTGGACATTGGGCCTTTGAGGTCTCTTGTTGCCCAACCAAATGAGATCCAATTTAAGCATGGTTGGACTTATTAGAAAGCTAACATCTTAGGCTAAAATATTATGTGGGCCCTCAAGCCGTGGGTCCACCAAATCTTGCACAAAACAAGTAACAAAGACCGGGTTATGATTGAATGAATCCGGCGCCAACTCATCGGGCATTGCCATGATTGTTCTGCAAAGTTTAGCCACTTCCTTGACCCCCTTGAGCTTAGTAGGGTCTTTCTTGAGCTGAGAAAGGAGCGTAGGAGAGTGGGCTTGATGGTCTCCATCATTGAAATGCAAGGTACTCTTGATCCCCATTTGGAAAACCCATTTGGAAAAGGCACTTTGAAGTTCAAATAAAACTCCATAAAGTGTCTTTTGTCATGAAATTCAAATATTGGAACCAAAGAAGGGCCTTGCCATGCATGAATTTGTATAGAGCTTACCTCCCATGAAGTTGAGTTGAAAGAATAAAAATGATACCCTTGAAAATATACATCACCATCTACCTTTATACCATCTTCAGTCACAATATAACCAAGAAATGTAACTTTAGGAGTGAAGAAAGCACACTTCTTAAGGTTACCAAATAACTTCTCACGTTCTAAGACAAGCATAACTTGAGTTAGGTGATCTTGATGCTCATGCTTATTCTTAGAATAAATCAGAATGTCATCAAAGTATACTACCACAAGCTTTCCAATATAAGGTCTAAACACTTGGTTCATTAACCTCATGAAAGTACTAGGTGCATTAGAAAGACCAAAAGGCATTACCAACCATTCATAGAGTCCACCTTTTGTTTTAAAAGCTTTCTTCCATTCATCACCTTCTGTGATTCTAATTTGGTAGTAACTACTTCGAAGATCAATCTTTGAAAACACCTTGGAGCCATATAACTCGTCGAGCATATCTTCAAGTCTTGGTATAGGATACCTGTGCTTGATTGTAATCTTGTTAATGGCCCTGCTATCAACACACATTCTCATTCCTCCATCTTTCTTTGGTACTAGAAGAGCTGGAACGGCATAGGGACTCAAAGACTCTCGAATCAATCCTTTTTCCTGCAACTCTGCAACTTATCTTTGAATCTCATTAGTATCCTTTGGGTTCATCCTATATGCTGCTTTGTTAGGTAGGACGGAACCAGGAATAAGATCAATGTGGTGTTGTATGTCTCTTTTTGGGGGTAAACCAGTGGAAACCTCATCGGGGAACACGTGACAGAAATTTTCAAGGAGTGTCTTTGCAATGGGGTGAGTGGGCAACATATTTTCTAAGTTGCTTTGGATGTTCAATATCCACTCTCTAAAGGCCTTAAACTCATGCTGAGAAGCCTTTAAAATGGGTTACCTCATGGATAGCAAACAATCAATATGCTTAGGCTTTTTTTGTGGTTGAATTTCGTGGAGCTTGGAGGGGGATAATGGGGCTAGGGTAATCTTCTTGCCATCTTTGGAAAATGAATAGGTATTAAGATAACCATTGTGCATAACCTTTTGATCATACAACCATGGTCGTCCTAATAACACATGACATGCATCCATAGGAATAACATCATACCATAACTCATCTTGATAGCTCTTTCCAATGGAAAGGAAATCAAACAATGAGAATTCACCTAAATGCCTTTGCTTTGATTTAGCCACTGGATGTTGTACGGATGTGGGTGTGTCACTGTTTGTAGCCCTAGTTTCTCAATCATACTTATAGAAACCACATTCGCGCAACTATCCCCATCAATGATCAAAGAACATATCTTTCCTTGGGTGGTACATCGAGTGTGAAAGATATTCTCTCTTTGTTCATCCTTAGCTCCTTTCTGATTGCTTAGAACACTTCTCAAAACTAAGAGTTCACCTTCATCTGCTTCCTTAATAACCTCATCTTGAGTTTCTTCAACTTCTGACTCACTTTCAACCTCGTTTTCTTCCTCTTCAAAATCCTCTTTCACGGCGGTGCACTCAGCCAAAGTGATAACTTTTCTGTTTGGACATTTTGAGGCAATATGACCAAGCCCTTGACACTTGAAACATCTTCAATTACTCATGGGGTTTGGGTTAGGCCGAAATGGGGTTGCTGGAGCTTTTTGAGGAGCCGTGGTTCTTTGTGGATTAAAGGGAAAGGGAGTTTGTGGCTTAAAGGGAGAGGGAGGTTGTGGTTTAGTAGGTGGGTTGGAACTCCCCTTGTTAAAAGGTTGGTTCCGAATGAAAGGCTTTGTGTATGTGGGTTTTTGGGGCTGTTTAGCCTTCTTTTTACTGTTCCACCTTATGAGCTAATACACAAACATCATCAAAAGAAGTATAGGCTTGCAACTCCACCACATTGGAATACCTAGGATCAAGACCTCCCAAGTATCTAACTATGGTTTGTTCTTCAGGTTCTTGTATTCACATTTAATCATCAACTTCTCAAACTCACGAGTATACTCTTCAACATTCATAGTACCTTGAGTGAGATTATGAAATTGGGAGTTGCAATCTTGGACATACGTTGGTGGAAGAAACCTTGCTTTAAGCTTAGCGTTCATCTTTTCCCAAGTATGGATTCTTGCTTTTCTTTCTCTAAGCCTTTTAGCATTCAAGTTTGTCCACCATAAGGATGCATACTTTCTGAGTCTTAAGGTTATCAACTTAACCTTCTTATCATCAGGAATATCCTTATATTCAAAGACTTTTTCAACTGTATTCAACCAATCAATAAACTCTTCAGGATAAAGTTTACCTTCAAATTCAAGAATTTCAACTCTGAAGTCGTTGGTACTGGCTTGATTTCGTGGCTCTCTTCTAGCCATCCTAGGCATTTCTTCTTCACTTGATGAATCGACATCATGACTATGGACTTGCTCACGTGCCTTGTGTTCAGATTGTAGAGTTTCTCCATTCATTCTTTGCTTTTGCTTCATGAACGAACCCAACTGCTTCCTTAGGTACTCATTCTGTGCTTGAGCCTCTTGGTTTCTTTATGAATCCTCTCGGATTTTGCTTGCCAAGAACTCATTTTGCTTCATCAATGACTCAAATCTTTCTTCCAAGGACATGCTTGTTGAAGACATGTTGGAATTAAAGAGAGAAATCAGTTTGTGGAGAAAAAGGGAAGTGGATGTTTTGTGGAAGTGGAAGTGGATACTAGGCGAAGGTGAAACCTTTGCTCTGATACCAAATATGATGTATATCTCAAGGGAGGAAGGATCCCAAGCTAACACACATCAAGGAGATCAAAATCACAAAGGTTTGAGTCGTACCAAGAAGGCACGGTCGTGCTTAGGAGCACGGGTAGGCCGTGCCACTTTTCTGGTTGTGGGAACTGAATTTAGCTCACTTGAGCCCGGTTAGATGTTCTTAGGGATGGATGTGTTTGCTAGGCCTTTTGAGTGCTTTAAACCGTGGAATGGGATGGAAAGAAGGGTATGAAGGATGAGGGAGTGAGGGGATTTGAGGGAGCTTCAAAGTAAAAGATTATTAACTTACAACTTAAGCTAATAATCGTACCTTAATCCTCTCTTAATCCGGTTGTTTGTGAACAAGATTTGGATAGGCTAAACTCAATGAATGGATACAGAAACACCATTAATCTTTGAGTTTAGGGCCCTTAAACTTGATTAAGATACAGATATCACCACTTAATCAAGGTTAAGACTTGATTTGAACACCACCTTAATTGGCCTAATTAAGGATAAGCAAGCAAGAGTTTGAGAGGAAAAGCTTTCAAGCTTTCAATCTGATTTTCATTCACTAAAATGCTGAGTCCTTTATGCCATGACCGTGCATTCCTTAAGTGAGCATGTCAAGCAAGCATGCAAGCAAGCAAGCACCTTACTAATCCTTTCCTTCCTAGGGAGGAAAGGTCTTAATTAGCTAAACATACCTGGTTAGAGCAAAACCGATTGTCACCTAGGTTTAGCTAGCTTAATTACATCCTTTAACATTAAGGAAAGCAAGACAATTGATGTTTACATTGTAATTAGCTTAAACATAAGCCAAAGCAGCTGATAAACCTCCTCTCTTGCCATTGGACAGCCGAAAAGGGAACAATGCTTTACGGCTAGCCAATTACAAAGAGGGAACATCTTCCATGGCAGCTTCTCTCCCATTGGTTGTTCTTCTCAAGGTTGCAGCTCATCATTGGGACTTTGTGATGAGGACCATCGTGCCCAAGCTTGATCCACACATTCAGCAAAACCTCACACCCATTCAACCCCCAAGGAGGCCAAAGAAGTTCATGCCTTGGTCAGAAAACTCATGTACACAGCAGAAGATGCACTGTCCAGTTCGTCCAGTTTCTGGCCCGGTTTTGTGTCGCTGTTGGAGCAAAATATAGAGGGGGAAATTTCCTGCACGCACCACCCCCTTAAAGCTTAAGATCTTGGCTTTCCAACAAGACCTTTTGCAAGGCATTTGGAGTCCATTTGGTCAGCCAACCAAGCCCAGAACTGAAGACAGTGCACTGCGGGGTGCCAATCAGCACAGTCCGAATTAAGGGAATGTTTGGCCCACCAACTCAACTCCATTGTTCCTGAAATTTTGCAGCATGAAAGGGGACATAAATATTTATCAATTCAAGGGTTCAAATCCCATCCAAAGCACCCCCTTGTGGACGTTTTATCCAGCCAAAAGGACAAGCAAAACATCCCTTTACCCGGTTTGTTGCTAGCCGGTACAAGGGCTGTTTTTCTTGGACTTTTTGCTTGTCAACTTGCATCCCCACTTGCTGAATGACTCATCTTGCTGAAACCTAGGACTTTTGTAAGCTTGACACCTCATTTGGGAGGCATAATGACCCCTAATGAAGTAGATTAAGCTAGGTAGTGAGGTGTCTAGCTAGTAGTGGCTGATTAGGTGTGTTTCTCTTCCCCACATGTACTTAGCTTTGTATTTGCTGCCTAGGAAGAGAGGGAGCTCGGCCATGGCTTGTTAAAAGGTTGCTTGGTTCCTTCATTTTGCAACCAACTTGAATGTATAAGCTTGTGAGTTCTCATAGAAACTCTTCCCTCAAAATTCCTAGTCCATATCTTAAGTGTGGCAACTTAAGTGGTGTCTAGGTCCCTTTATCTCAATTAGGTGGTGATTCCTAATTGATCTAAGGGGATTGCCCAAGTATCCAACAAGAGTGGCTCCTCTTGGATTATCTCTTGAAGGTGCTTGCTCTATCCAACCTCTCCTCTTATCTTCTACATTCTCTCACTTTCCTCCATTAGTTTCCTTGGCAAGAACAAGGGTGAAGTAAGCTTGGGTTGTGTTCATTGCAAGCATACATCAACTTGGTATCAGAGCTTAGGCTACCTTCTTGGCCAAGCTTCCCTTGCCCAAACATGTTCAAACACCAAACTCACAAAAACCACCCCAAACACTCACCCACAAAATTTCCAGCTGTGCCTAGCCAGAAATTTAGCACGGGCACACCGTGCTACCTACGCACGACCGTGCCACATCCAGAAACCCAAACCCATTTTCCAGCAACACAGCACGGTCACCCCGTGCCACCACACACGACCGTGCCACACCCACTGTCCCAGAATTCACCTTCAGCCCGTGAGCACGCCCTGACCGTGCCACACCACCCGACCGTGCCTCCCCCTTTTCAACCCAAAACACCAAGTCCCCACCACAAAATCACCATGTCCACTAGCCTTACCCCTACTCAAGTGGCTGAACAAGCCCTTTGGGAGAAAGCTGAACTTGACGCACAACTCAAGTACCTTCAACGGCAACTTGGCCAACTCATGGAAGAAAAGAGGCGGAACCAATGGAGTTCTCGAAGCTCAAGCAAGCATAGGGACTCGGATGATTCTGAGGGAAGCAACCCCTTTGGTGATTCTAGTGAGGAAGAGCAAGGTAGACGGCCACGCCGACACCAAAGGCATAACGAACGAAGCTATGGTGATTTTAAAGTTGACATCCCGGAGTATGAAGGTCAACTCGATCCGGATATCTTCCTTGATTGGTTACAAACGGTGGAACGAGTCTTCGAGTACAAGGACATTCCGGAAGGCAAGAAGGTAAAACTAGTGGCTTTGAAACTTCGTAAATATGCCTCTATTTGGTGGTCTAATGTTGTGTCCAAGAGAGTAAGGATGGGGAAAAGTAAGATTAAGACTTGGGAGAAAATGAAGTCCAAGCTAAAGGCCAAATTCTTACCCCCACATTACCTCCAAGACAACTTCCTTAAACTCCACCACCTCAAACAAGGTTCCAAAAGTGTAGAAGAATACACTAGGGACTTTGAACAACTTCTCTTGAAATGTGATTTGAAGGAGGATGACTCCCAAACCTTGATTCGATACTTGAGTGGTGTTGATGAGCAAATTGCTCATGTTGTTGAGTTACATCCTTACACCTCTGATGGAGATCCCTCCATGCCCTTTGATTTAAAGAATCAAATCAAGGCTAGGTAATTTTATTTTGGTGATTAAAGGATGAATGATTCATCCTAGTTTTGTTTAAGGACCTAAAACAGCAGGTCAGGTTTGTTTTCACAGCAAACCCGGTTTTCGAGAGGTTAATTACGTCAAACCCTTTAAGGTTTAAGTCCAATATTTTGCATTGGGATTAAAGTTCAAGAAGTCAGCTTTGCAACAAAAAAAGTTTCATCCCATTTGGACTTCATTTGCCCTCTCAAATTGGCTAATAAACCCAAGCTATACAAACTGCCAGTCCAGACAGATTGTACCCGGTTTTTGGGTATGTATTTAGACAAGCTTAATGGTGGTTTAAATCTTGGATTTTTACCTTCTTAGAATCCTCAAGATGTCCCCTTTCAAGCCCCAGCATTACTTTTCAATCATACCCACAAGAGGATGAGAGATCAAGGACTTTTTCCAATCCGGTCAGATTAAGCTCTAATCTGCGTGGTAAAATGTTTAAGTCTGATTACCTTACTTAAACATGTCACAACCTTGATTTCTTTGTGGGGGGGGGGTTTATACACATCCCAAAGTGACCCCCCCATGGCCTGAAAACCGAATCATCATCACTTTTGCTAAGCCTAATCCTAGTCCCAAAACCGGCCAGAAACTGTCCTTGAACCCGGTTTGCTGTCCCGGTTTATTTTTGCCTTCACCAGTGGGTTTCCTTCAACTCAGCAGATTTGGCACACTCTTCAAAGCTTGGTACACATCCCTAGGCATCAATGATGGGCTGCAAGACCTTGGGAAGGTCGGACCAATGAGGAACAAGCAGCAAAAAGAGTGTCTCTCGCATACTAGTGGCTAGACAAAAGGCAAGGGCTACTTTACGGCTAACCAATGGGAGCTCAGCAAAATCTCAGCATGTATTAAGCTTAGTTTAAGAATAGATTGATGTATAATGAACATTAGTAATGTTTTACTTTATGTTTAAGATATATTAGAATAGTTTAAGGAAGCTTGTAATCTAGTTTAGCACAAATCAGCTTGTATTAGTTCTTAATACCTTTCCTCACTAGGAGGGAAAGGTCAAGGTGCTTGTGTGTGTGCTTGCTTGCTAGCTTAGCTCTATTTAAAGAGCTTTCACGCCCCCCTGTAACATATATCAGATTTTGAAAGAAAACCTCTTTGAGAGCTTTGTGCTTTCATGCCTTGGTGCAACCAAATTCCAACTTGCTTATCCTTAATCTAGTCAATTAAGGCAGTGATCAAGTAGGTTTTAATCTTGAATTAAGTGGTGTTTCTGTATCTTAATCCAAGGTTAAAGACTCTAAACTTAAGTTTGGTGGTGATATCTGTATCCAAACATTGAGTTTAGCACTATCCAACTACCTTGATAATCTTCAAGTATTCAAAGAGAAGTGAAGGAAGATTTGCTAGCTTAAATTGAGTTAGTAGACATCATGAGGATTCCAAAAATGTATAATTCCAAGACTTAAGCCATCATATAGCTTGAGTTATGAAGTAACCAAAACCGTGCATAATCTGGTCCTGCTGGGCAGTTTGGACACCTTAGGTTTAATTGCTAATTTGAATGGGCAAATGAAGTCCAAATTGGATGAAACTTGTTTTGCTGTAAAGCTGACTTCTTGAACTTCAAATCCATAGAAAAATATTAGACTTAAACCTTGAGGATGCTTAATGAATTAAGCACACAAAAGTGGGTTAGCTGCTGGATTTAACCCTTGCCCTGCAGTTTCAATGTTTAATCAAAACTTGGATGATTTATTCATCCTTAAACCAGCATAATAAGATTGCCTAATTGATTTGATTCATTTTTAACAAAAGGGATGGCGGGATTTCCATCATACTCCCCTTGTTAAAAATGATTTGCCCTCAAATCATAGTAGGTAATGAACTCCTCTTTTTGCTCAATTCTGGTTGAAATAAAATCAACCATGAAAACAAGTCTCTTTTGAACTTAGAGACTTTTTTCTTTACCTTCCCCTTGCTGATCTGAATGGTGGATGTAGGGGACTTCTTGGACTTGCTTCGAACCAATTCTTCAAATGCTCTTAACTCAAAATTAGGAGCTTTTAGTAATGGTTCTGAAATGGATTGACAGAAATTTGGGTTGAGTGTTTTAGGTGTGGGTGGAGTGGGAAAAAATGATGGTGGTTTATGAAAAGTGGTGGGAAGGATGAGATGCTCATGGCTTCTAGGTGGATGGTGGATGTTTAAAGTGAGCATAGCACCTTTATTTGCCTCAATCTCTATCTCCTCAAGATCATCTTCTTCATCCTCTTCTTTTTCCTCCTCTAATTCAACCTCCTTCGGTTCTTCCACTAAGGGCATCTTCTTTTCCTCCTGATTTTCCTCCTTTCTCACGGCTTTCCTTTCTTCCGAGGTAATGACTTTGTTGTTTGGGCAATCCGTGGCTAAGTGTCCAAGCCCTTGGCACTTGAGACACCTTCTAAGTTGTGAGGGAAAGATCATTTGTGGGGTTGGTTTTTTTTGTGGGGTGGAAGGGAGTGAACTCGTGGGCTTAATGGAGATACTTTCTTTCATTGGCGTGTAAGTGGATGGGCAAAAGGAACCCTTCATCTTACTACTCAATTTCTTCCAAGTTCTCACCTTCTCTTTTCCTTTCTTTTTTCGCTCAAACTTGTACTTATTCCACCACTGAAGTGCACAACCTCTCAATCTTGAAATAACCACTTTGAACTTCTCTTGGTCATTAAGGATACAACAAGCAAAAACTCGTTCCACCTTAGATAACCAACCTGTGAACTCTTCCATTTCGCCATGAAATTTCGGAATTGCAAAGCAAGCATATCCAATATCAATAAAAGCTAGTTCTTTCTCCAAGTTCATTGAAGATGGCATGAAGGATGAGGTCTAGGGTTCTTTGTGGATTGATTTGAAACGTAAGTAGGCTGTTTGTGTTTGGATTTAATTTGGGAGCATGGGGTTCAGGCAAGGATCTGAACTTGCTCTGATACCAAATATGATGTACCTGCCGCGGGTCTAGGCTAAAACTCAAATTAAGAGTGAAACCTTACAAACCAAAGGTAGATACAATCAAGGGAAAACCAAGGAAAGTGGACACATAATATGATGGTTGTGAAGCATCAAACATGTGAGGGAGGAATGGAACTTAGAATCAAGGGATTCTAAGTAAAAATCAAAAGGGAACTTTGAGATATCTTCAAGGGGATTGTGTTGGACGTATGAAGGGTAGAAGATAACCAAGCTAAACACGAAGCAAACAAGAAAAAAACCACACGGCAAGGGTGGCACGGTCGTGCACTTAGGCACGGTATGGCCGTGCCATATTGCTGCCAAGCATGGCCGGTTTTGTGGTGTTTCACGATTTGAGTTTGGCTTTGTGTTTGTGTGGAAAGCTAAGCCAAAGGGGCTATCCTTAGCCTTGCATCAGCATCGTAATGGATGAATGAAGGTTTGTAAATGTATGGAATGAAGGAGAATTAAAGATAAGAATTCACTAACTCAATTTAAGTTGAGAGCATTGTGCTTTCGGTGCTTAGGCACACTCCAAACGCTTAGCTTGCTTATCCTTAATTTTGGCCGATTAAGGTGGTGTTCAAGTGAAGTCTTAAACTTGATTAAGTGGTGATATCTGTATCTTAATCATAGTTTAAGGGCCCTAAACTTGAGTTTGGTTGTGTTTCTGTATCCATTCTTCAAGTTTAGTTCTATCTCATTTGGTGTTATACTCAAGGATTCAAAGAGAGCTAAAGTGAGTTTGCTAGCTTTAATTTGGAGTTAGTGAATCTTAACTTTGCTTCTCTCCCACTTTCTCTCATTTACAAGCCACTCATATATCCATCCCCATGCTTATTCAAGGCTTAGACTACCTCTAATAGTCTAGCTTCCATCACAAACCTCAAACCATACTCAACCGTGCAAAAGTGAGAAACATGGTGTCACAAACCAGAAAAGTGGCACGGCCTGCCCGTGCCTAAAGGCATGATGCATATTTCCATATGCATCATTTTTATTCAAGTCCAATCTCAAAGAAGAAAAGGGTCAAAGAAGATCATGCTTGGAAGTGTGCTTATTTGGTCTTCTTAAGTGAGTTCAAAGACTCGCGACACTATGGAGAGGTCAAAAAGAGGTTAAGCTTTGCTAGAAATTTGGTGCCGAATTCATCCCTGCGGAACCCGATTTTTGTGACCACTTTTGGACAAGCTCAAGTGGACCCACAACTTCAGGGACCATGTGCTTTTGAAGCTTAAAATTTCAGCTTTAAAATAAGCCCAAGTTTGTTTAATTTGGACGTCATTTGATTGGGCAAAATATCACTCAAAGATACGTTATGCTGATCCAGTCCAGTCTGAGATAGGTGCATTGTTTGGGCCATAACTTTTAAGCCGCTTATCCAAATTGAGCAAATGAGCCCATTCTGGAAACTAGACTTCCAGGGATTTCTATCAAGCCCAAGAACGCGTGATTTGGCCAGGTATTCTGGAAGTTATGCTCTGTAGAATTTGAGGTAGTTGCAAGGATTAAATTCTGGGAAACTGAAGAGTCTTCGGTTGCAAGTGAGTGTGTGGCTGACATTGTGCACGTTTTGGAGCCTTCTAGATTGGTGTAATCAGCTAAGAAATCCTAGAATATTCCTTGTAACCTCCCCCACCCCTTTTATGATGTGTCTTTCCATTTATCTTAGTCTTTTCATTTTACTAGTTTTAATTGTTAGGAGTTATTTGAGTCCTTTTGTTGTCTTTTGCTGAGCCTATATAAAGGGGGGGCGTGTGAGCATTGTAGATCAGATTTCTAAGGCATTTTCAAGAGTAATTCAAGCACCTTTGAGAGTGATTCTCATTTGTGTCCCAAAAATTCCTAGTTCTATATCTTGAATTTGGCTAATTCAAGTGGTGTTCTAGGTTCTCCTTCTTTTCTTTGGAGTGATTCCTCAGAAGAGTGAAGGGAATTAGCCCAAGACCAAGGTGTGAGTGGCTCCGGAAGGATTATCTCATACTCGAAGTCTTGCACTATCCATCTCTATCCTGTTGGTGATATTCTTCATCTTACCCATCTTTCTCTCTTTTCATTTTGCTTAGTTTGATTTGAGTTTGATTTGGATCACTTACCACCCACATATACATCAATTGGTATCAGAGCCACGGTTTTTAAGTGACCCACATCACACCCAAGTACATCCCAAAAAGCCAAAATACAAACAAAAAAAAAAAGGCACAAACCGGCAAACCCAGTCTCGAAGACCAGAGAAGCAGCACGGTGCCCCCGTGCCACCCAGCACGACCGTGCCACTATACTTTTCTGCATTTCCTCAAGTCGAAGCATAGCACGGCCTGCCCGTGCCCCCTTGCACGACCGTGCCCTCCCTCCTCTTCTCCAAAACAGCCTTTTTCTAGCCTAAACACATAACCCACAAAGAACCCATAAGCATTCATCCGTCATGATTTCTCTTGGGAACTTGCGAAAAGAGATTGCTTTGATTGAAAAGGAGATGGTCATCCTTGAAACTCCAAAGTTTCGTGGCCAAAAAGACGATTTCCCTTACTGGATTTCCAAAGTGGATCAAGTTTTCACTCGCTACAATATTGACGAGCAAGAGAAGTTTAAGGTGGTTATCGAGAAGCTCCGAGGCCATGCGCTTGAATGGTGGGAAAAGTACAAGTATAAGAAGAAGAAGAGAGGAAAAAGTAAGATCAAAACGTGGGACAAGTTAAGAGGTAAATTAATGGATACTTTCGCTCCAACCTCTTACTTGCACAACCATCCTTTACTTTCCTTTGAGGTAAACAACTTTGATTCCTCTTCTAAAAACCTCTCTTTCAACAAGGGAAGCTCAATTCCATCCCCTCAACCCACATTTTTAGCCCCTTCCACTCCACAAAAGAAGCAAACTCCACAAACAAGCCAAGCCCTTGCAAATCGACCTAACCCCGACCCTTTGAACCTTAGGAGGTGTTCTAAGTGTCAAGGCTTTAGTCACACACCTACGGGCTGCCCCAACAAGGAATTCATCACCATCACCGAATGGGAAGTAGCCATGGAGGAACAAAAGGGGGAGAACGATTAGGAGGAAAGCCTTGAAGGAAGAAATTGAACTCAAGGTTGAAATAGAAGAAATACTTCACTTAGAGAAGGTTTCTCAAAAGCCAAACGAAATTGAAGAAGAGCATGCAAATATTCATTTCAATCCAAAGGACCAAGACCATATCCTATCCTTTCCCCACAAAATCACATTAACCCCCATTCAACCTTCCCAAATCCTCAAACCACATAAAGCCTCACAAAATGATCTATTAGTCACCTCTCTTTCCCCAACCGAATCTCACCTTAGTTTTCACCCTTCCCACACCCACTTTTATCAAACCTCTGTGCATATTGCTTTTCAAGTGCTGCCTTTTGACCTTATTCCATCTCCCAAACCCAAAGACAGCCCTCACTTGGATGTCTTTCTCATCCCCCTCCTCTATGCCACCCTATAAATGATGCCCTTTGGCCACTTCCTACAAGAGCTCCCATTTCATAAGCATGCCTCCCTTCATGAGAAGCTTGCCAATCCTTTGAGTTTGAGGACAAACCCAAAACAACCCGGGGAGTATGATGCATATTTCCATATGCATCATTTTTATTCAAGTCCAATCTCAAAGAAGAAAAGGGTCAAAGAAGATCATGCTTGGAAGTGTGCTTATTTGGTCTTCTTAAGTGAGTTCAAAGACTCGCGACACTATGGAGAGGTCAAAAGGAGGTTAAGCTTTGCTAGAAATTTGGTGCCGAATTCATCCCTGCGGAACCCGATTTTTGTGACCACTTTTGGACAAGCTCAAGTGGACCCACAACTTGAGGGCCCATGTGCTTTTGAAGCTTAAAATTTCAGCTTTAAAATAAGCCCAAGTTTGCTTAATTTGGACGTCATTTGATTGGGCAAAATATCACTCAAAAATACGTTATGCTGATCCAGTCCAGTCTGAGATAGGTTCATTGTTTGGGCCATAACGTTTAAACCGATTATCCAAATTGAGCACATGAGCCCATTCTGGAAACTAGACTTCCAGGGCTTTCTATCAAGCACACTAACGCGTGATTTGGCCGGGTATTCTGGAAGTTATGCTCTGTTGAAATTGAGGCAGTTGCGAGGATTAAATTCTGGGAAACTGAAGAGTCTTCGGTTGCAAGTGAGTGTGTGGCTGACATTGTGCACGTTTTGGAGCCTTCTAGATTAGTGTAATCAGCTAAGAAATCCTAGAATATTCCTTGTAACCTCCCCCACCCCTTTTATGATGTGTCTTTCCATTTATCTTAGTCTTTTCATTTTACTAGTTTTAATTGTTAGGAGTTATTTGAGTCCTTTTGTTGTCTTTTGCTGAGCCTATATAAAGGGGGGGCGTGTGAGCATTGTAGATCAGATTTCTAAGGCATTTTCAAGAGTAATTCAAGCACCTTTGAGAGTGATTCTCATTTGTGTCCCAAAAATTCCTAGTTCTATATTTTGAATTTGGCTAATTCAAGTGGTGTTTTAGGTTCTCTTTCTTTTCTTTGGAGTGATTCCTCAGAAGAAAGAAGGGAATTAGCCCAAGACCAAGGTGTGAGTGGCTCCGGAAGGATTATCTCATACTCAAAGTCTTGCACTATCCATCTCTATCCTGTTGGTGATATTCTTCATCTTCCCCATCTTTCTCTCTTTTCATTTTGCTTAGTTTGATTTGAGTTTGATTTCGATCACTTACCACCCACATATACATCAATTGGTATCAGAGCCACGGTTCTTAAGTGACCCACATCACACCCAAGTACATCCCAAAAAGCCAAAATACAAACCAAAAAAAAAAAGGCACAAACCGGCAAACCCAGTCTCGAAGACCAGAGAAGCAGCACGGTGCCCCCGTGCCACCCGGCACGACCATGCCACTATACTTTTCTGCATTTCCTCAAGTCGAAGCATAGCACGGCCTGCCCGTGTCCCCTTGCACGACCGTGCCCTCCCTCCTCTTCTCCAAAACGGCCTTTTTCTAGCCTAAACACATAACCCACAAAGAACCCATAAGCATTCATCCGTCATGATTTCTCTTGGGAACTTGCGAAAAGAGATTGCTTTGATTGAAAAGGAGATGGTCATCCTTGAAACTCCAAAGTTTCGTGGCCAAAAAGAAGATTTCCCTTACTGGATTTCCAAAGTGGATCAAGTCTTCACTCGCTACAATATTGACGAGCAAGAGAAGTTTAAGGTGGTTATCGAGAAGCTCCGAGGCCATGCGCTTGAATGGTGGGAAAAGTACAAGTATAAGAGGAAGAAGAGAGGAAAAAGTAAGATCAAAACGTGGGACAAGTTAAGAGGTAAATTAATGGATACTTTTGCTCCAACCTCTTACTTACACAACCATCCTTTACTTTCCTTTGAGGTAAACAACTTTGATTCCTCTTCTAAAAACCTCTCTTTCAACAAGGGACGCTCAATTCCATCCCCTCAACCCACATTTTTAGCCCCTTCCACTCCACAAAAGAAGCAAACTCCACAAACAAGCCAAGCCCTTGCAGATCGACCTAACCCCGACCCTTTGAACCTTAGGAGGTGTTCTAAGTGTCAAGGCTTTAGTCACACACCTACGGGCTGCCCCAACAAGGAATTCATCACCATCACCGAATGGGAAGTAGCCATGGAGGAAGAAAAGGGGGAGAACGATTAGGAGGAAACCCTTGAAGAAGAAATTGAACTCAAGGTTGAAAAAGAAGAAATACTTCACTTAGAGAAGGTTTCTCAAAAGCCAAACGAAATTGAAGAAGAGCATGCAAATATTCATTTCAATCCAAAGGACAAGACCATATCCTATCCTTTCCCCACAAAATCACATTAACCCCCATTCAACCTTCCCAAATCCTCAAACCACATAAAGCCTCACAAAATGATCTATTACTCACCTCTCTTTCCCCAACCGAATCTCACCTTAGTTTTCACCCTTCCCACACCCACTTTTATCAAACCTCTATGCATATTGCTTTTCAAGTGCTGCCTTTTGACCTTATTCCATCTCCCAAACCCAAAGACAGTCCTCACTTGGATGTCTTTCTCATCCCCCTCCTCTATGCCACCCTACAAATGATGCCCTTTGGCCACTTCCTACAAGAGCTCCCATTTCATAAGCATGCCTCCCGTCATGAGAAGCTTGCCAATCCTTTGAGTTTGAGGACAAACTCAAAACAACCCGGGGAGTATGATGCATATTTCCATATGCATCATTTTTATTCAAGTCCAATCTCAAAGAAGAAAAGGGTCAAAGAAGATCATGCTAGGAAGTGTGCTTATTTGGTCTTCTTAAGTGACTTCAAAGACTCGCGACACTATGGAGAGGTCAAAAAGAGGTTAAGCTTTGCTAGAAATTTGGTGCCGAATTCATCCCTGCGGAACCCGATTTTTGTGACCACTTTTGGACAAGCTCAAGTGGACCCACAACTTGAGGGCCCATGTGCTTTTGAAGCTTAAAATTTCAGCTTTAAAATAAGCCCAAGTTTGTTTAATTTGGACGTCATTGGATTGGGTAAAATATCACTCAAAGATACGTTATGCTGATCCAGTCCAGTCTGAGATAGGTGCATTGTTTGGGCCATAACTTTTAAACTGCTTATCCAAATTGAGCAAATGAGCCCATTCTGCAAACTAGACTTCCAGGGATTTCTATCAAGCCCAAGAACGCATGATTTGGCCGGGTATTCTGGAAGTTATGCTCTGTTGAAGTTGAGGCAGTTGCAAGGATTAAATTCTGGGAAACTGAAGAGTCTTCGGTTGCAAGTGAGTGTGTGGCTGACATTGTGCACGTTTTGGAGCCTTCTAGATTGGTGTAATCAGCTAAGAAATCCTAGAATATTCCTTGTAACCTCCCCCACCCCTTTTATGATGTGTCTTTCCATTTATCTTAGTCTTTTCATTTTACTAGTTTTAATTGTTAGGAGTTATTTGAGTCCTTTTGTTGTCTTTTGCTGAGCCGAGCATTGTAGATCAGATTTCTAAGGCATTTTCAAGAGTAATTCAAGCACCTTTGAGAGTGATTCTCATTTGTGTCCCAAAAATTCCTAGTTCTATATCTTGAATTTGGCTAATTCAAGTGGTGTTCTAGGTTCTCTTTCTTTTCTTTGGAGTGATTCCTCAGAAGAGTGAAGGGAATTAGCCCAAGACCAAGGTGTGAGTGGCTCCGGAAGGATTATCTCATACTCGAAGTCTTGCACTATCCATCTCTATCCTGTTGGTGATATTCTTCATCTTACCCATCTTTCTCTCTTTTCATTTTGCTTAGTTTGATTTGAGTTTGATTTGGATCACTTACCACCCACATATACATCAAGGCACGACCGTGCCACACCTAATCCGTGTGGTTTTCACTTGATTGCTTCATATTCTTGGTAGCTTGTAACTTGGTTCCACTCACCCTTTGAGATATACATCAAAGTACATCAAACTTCCTTTGATTTTCACTTAGAATCCCTTGATTCTAAGTTCCATTCCTCCCTCACATGTTTGATGCTTCACAACCATCATATTATGTGTCCACTTTCCTTGGTTTTCCCTTGATTGTATCTACCTTTGGATTATAAGGTTTCACTCTTAATTTGAGTATTAGCCTAGACCCTCGGCAGGTACATCATATTTGGTATCAGAGCAAGTTCAGAACTTGGCCTGAAACCCACACCATCCACACGCCCAAAGCTCCTCAAAACACAAATCCAAATTCATTCCCTCAAAACACCCACTTTCGCAATGAGAATTGGGAAAGATATGTCCCTTAGAAAAATCCTCAAACTACAAAAAGAGCTTGAAGCATTTGACCTCAGAACACAAGAAATAAACTGGGAAATGCAACAGCAAGAAAGAGAACTTGATCTGCTCACCCTCTGGTTTGAAGAAAGAAGAAAATCCAATCAGCCCTTTGTTTCACCAGAGATAGATCAAAGTCACAAAGTTAATGAGGTTACCATCAACTTACCTCCCAAGTTTGATGAGCATGAAGATTAACAAGAGGAAATCAAGGAGGAAGAAAAGGAGGATCGAGAAGAGAAAGATGGGAATACATTTGAAGAGAAAAAGCTTGAGGCGGAAGAAGGTGAAATACTCACCTTAGTCATCCAACATCCACCAAAAGACAAGAACCATCATAACAATCTTTTCATTCCTTTTGGTGAACCATCAAAACTTTCACCCACTCCACCCCCACCCAAAGCACTCAAACAAACCTTCTGTCAAAAGCATTCAAGGCCATTACTTAGAACTCCTAATCTTGAATTAAGAGTAAGTGAGGAAGTGGTTCATGACATGTTTAAAGAGTCCCCCATATACAACATCCAAATCAGCGAGGGACATGAAGAGAAGAGAGCCTCCAAGGTCCAAGGTAAGTTATTCGAATGGTTGATTCTGTTTCAGCCATACAATGAATCTAGAAGAGGAGGTAATTACCTAAATTGATTTGAGGACAAATCTTTTTAACAAGGGGAGGATGATGGAGATCCCTCCATGCCCTTTGATTTAAAGAATCAAATCAAGGCTAGGTAATTTTATTTTGGTGATTAAAGGATGAATGATTCATCCTAGTTTTGTTTAAGGACCTAAAACAGCAGGTCAGGTTTGTTTTCACAGCAAACCCGGTTTTCGAGAGGTTAATTACGTCAAACCCTTTAAGGTTTAAGTCCAATATTTTGCATTGGGATTAAAGTTCAAGAAGTCAGCTTGCAACAAAAAAAGTTTCATCCCATTTGGACTTCATTTGCCCTCTCAAATTGGCTAATAAACCCAAGCTATACAAACTGCCAGTTCAGACAGATTGTACCCGGTTTTTGGGTATGTATTTAGACAAGCTTAATGGTGGTTTAAATCTTGGATTTTTACCTTCTTAGAATCCTCAAGATGTCCCCTTTCAAGCCCCAGTATTACTTTTCCATCATTCCACACGAAGAAAGGGGGAACAAGATGTTTTGCCAAACCGGCCAGATTAGCACCTAATCTGCACGGTTTATGTTTTAGCTTGAAGGCCCCACTTAAACTTTGTTTAACCTTAATTTCTTGGTTGGGGGGGATTATACACATCCTAAACTTTCCTCCCATGGTCTAAAAACAGAATCATACTCACTTTTGCTAGGGTTAAACTCAGTCACAAAACCGGTCAGTTTCTGTCCAAAGAACCCGGTTTGACAATCCGGTTTGTTTTTGCCCTCACCGGTGGGTTTGCTTCACTTCAGCTGATATGGCACGTCCTCCAAGGCTGGGCACACGTCCCAAGGCTTCAATGAGCAGCTGCTACCTTGAAAAGAACAGCCAATAAGAGAAGAGAGACAAAGAAAGATGTTCCTTGCTTCCCATTGGCCAGCCGTAAAGTGGCTTGTGCTTTTCGGCTGAAGCATGTGCATTCTTGCTGAGTTTCCAGCTGCTTGGGCTTAAGTACAAGTCAATTAAAGTTGTAATAACTATTAGTCTTGCTTTCCTTGTTGTTTCAAATGTGTTAGACTAGTTTAAGCAAGCATGTATTTTAGATTAGCACAAATCAGCTTGTTTTGCTCTTAATAGCTTTCCTCCTTAGGAAGGAAAGGTGAGGTGTGTGCTTATATGGCTGCTAGTTTGCTTATTTAAAGGCACATAGCCCCCCCTTGTAATATATCAGATTTTGAAAGAAAACCTCTTTGAGAGCTTTGTGCTTTCATGCCTTGGTGCAACCAAATTCCAATGTGCTTATCCTTAATCTAGTCAATTAAGGTGGTGATCAAGTAGGTTTTAATCTTGAATTAAGTGGTGTTTCTGTATCTTAATCCAAGGTTAAAGACTCTAAACTTAAGTTTGGTGGTGATATCTGTATCCAAACATTGAGTTTAGCACTATCCAACTACCTTGATAATCTTCAAGTATTCAAAGAGAAGTGAAGGAAGATTTGCTAGCTTAAATTGAGTTAGTGAATTCTTATCTTTAATTCTCCTTCATTCCATACATTTACAAACCTTCATTCATCCATTACCATGCTGATGCAAGGCTAAGGATAGCCCCTTTGGCTTAGCTTTCCACACAAACACAAAGCCAAACTCAAACCGTGAAACACCACAAAACCGGCCATGCTTGGCAGTGATATGGCACGGCCATACCGTGCCTAAGTGCACGACCGTGCCACCCTTGCCGTGTGGTTTTTTTCTTGTTTGCTTCGTGTTTAGCTTGGTTATCTTCTACCCTTCATATGTCCAACACAATCCCCTTGAAGATATCTCAAAGTTCCCTTTTGATTTTTACTTAGAATCCCTTGATTCTAAGTTCCATTCCTCCCTCACATGTTTGATGCTTCACAACCATCATATTATGTGTCCACTTTCCTTGGTTTTCCCTTGATTGTATCTAGCTTTGGTTTGTAAGGTTTCACTCTTAATTTGAGTTTTAGCCTAGACCTGCGACAGGTACATCAACCTCTCTTGATGAGCTAAGTGCACTAGCCCACAAAGTTGAAATGCAAAAGAAACTCAAAGGCAAGAATCCCCTCTCCAAGCCTACCCCACGGCCTTATGGCTTCCAAAAGCCTCCATACACACCTCAAAAATCCTTCCCCTCTCCAAACCCGAAACCCCCACAAAACACCACTCCACAAACTCCCTCCAAACAACCGCCCCCAAAAGCCATCTAGCAAAGTCCGGTGTTTTCGTTGCCAAGGCCTTGAACACTATGCTTCTGAGTGTCCCAACAAAAGAATGGTCTCTCTAGCTGAATATCAAGCTTCCTTAGAGGAGCTAGAGGAGGAGGAAGAAAAGGAGGAAGAAGAGAAAGGGGTGTACTTGAATGAAATCATAGGGGAGGTTGAAGAGGGTCCGGATGAAGGAGAGCTCTTGGTGATTAGAAGGGCCTTGAGTGGACTAGCTTCCCATGAAGACATGGAGCAAAGGGAAAGCATTTTCCACACTCGGTGCACCGTGAGTGGAAAGGTGTGCTCCCTCATTATTGACGGAGGAAGTTGTGCTAATGTGGCTTCCAAGACCATGGTGGACAAACTCAAGCTCCCGGTCATACCTCATCCTAATCCTTACACAATCCAATGGCTCAACCAAGGTAAGAGTTTGCAAATCACCTCTCGGTGTTTACTTTCCTTTTCCATTAGTAGAACCTATAAGGATGAACTTTGGTGTGACATTGTGCCCATGGATGCGTGCCATGTCCTCTTGGGCCGACCATGGTTATTTGATAGAAGGGTTATGCATGATGGCCGCTTGAACACTTTCACCTTCACCAAAGACCACAAGAAAATCACCCTCACTCCCCTCAAACCAAGCCCACAAAAAAACCCCCAAGACAATCCCAAGTTGGATGTCTTTCTCACCACCTTACTCCACTCTCAACTACATGAATTTGAAGACTTCAAAGAGTGGATTCTCTTAGGCCAAGAACCGGCCAGGGTAAAGGAGTTTTCCCATCCTTTACTCACACCCCTCATGAAAACCTTTTCCCACGTCTTCCCACATGAAATACCCCATGGCCTACCCCCTAAAAGATTGATCCAACACAAGATTGATCTTATTCCCGGTGCCACACTCCCAAACAAGCCGGCATACCGCATGAACCCTCAAGAAACTCAAGAGGTTCAAAGACAAGTGGATGACCTCCTATCCAAGGGGTTAATCCGTGAGAGTTTGAGCCCGTGTGCCGTCCCGGCCTTGCTTGTGCCCAAGAAAGATGGGAGTATGAGAATGTGTGTTGATAGTAGAGCTATCAACAAGATCACCATCAAGTACCAGTACCCCATTCCAAGGTTGGAAGGCTTGCTTGATGAGCTTCATGGAGCCACTATCTTCTCCAAAATCGACCTTAGAAGTGGCTATTATCAAATTCGCATCTTTGAAGGGGATGAGTGGAAGACGGCTTTCAAGACCAAAGGGCGCCTCTATGAGTGGTTAGTTATGCCATTTGGCTTAACTAATGCACCAAGCACCTTCATGAGACTTATGAATGAGGTGCTTAGGGCGGTCATTGGCAAATTTGTTGTTGTCTATTTTGATGACATTCTTGTGTATAGCCGGGATGAACAAGAGCATGCAAGCCACCTCCATCAAGTCTTGAGCATTTTGGCCGAAGAGAAGCTCTATGGTAATCTTGAGAAATGCCACTTCTTCACACCCCAAGTTATCTTCTTGGGTTATGTAGATGAAGATAAGGTCAAGGCCATCCGTGAGTGGCCTACTCCCACCTCCATACAACAAGTCCGGAGCTTCCATGGTTTGGCTTCCTTCTATAGGAGGTTTGTCAAAGATTTTAGCTCCATCATGGCACCCATGACCGAGGTCCTCAAGGCCAAGCACTTTGTGTGGAGTAATCAAGCCCAACGAGCTTTTGAAGAGATTAAGGAGAAGCTTACTAGTGCACCCATTCTTGCACTACCTAGCTTTTCCAAAGTCTTTGAGGTAGAGTGTGACGCTTCCGGAGTTGGCATAGGGGCCGTGTTGTCACAAGAGAAGAGGCCCATTGCATATTTTAGTGAAAAGTTGAATGATGCCAAGAGGAAGTACTCTACATATGACAAGGAGTTCTATGCCATTGTGAGGGCACTAGAACATTGGCGGCATTACTTGGTTGGAGGAGAGTTCATTCTCCACACGGATCACCAAGCTTTGAAGTTCATCCAAGGACAACATAAGCTCAACCCACGTCATGCCGAGTGGGTAGAGTTCATGCAATCCTTCCATTTTGTGATCCACCATAAATCCGGCCAAATGAACAAAGGGGCCGATGCACTTTCAAGAAGGTATCTCTTGCTCTCTACCCTTGAATCCAAGGTACTTGGGTTTGAGGTTGTCAAGGGGATGTACACCAACGATGAAGACTTCAAGGAGATCTATGCAAAGTGTGCAACCCATCCCCACGGCCTCTTCCATCTCCTAAAGGGGTTCCTCTTCAAGGGGTCACGACTTTGTATACCCAAGTGCGGGTTTAGAGAGTTGCTAATCCAAGAGTTGCATGGTGGTGCTCTAGCCGGCCACTTTGGGGTAGAGAAGACGTACTCAATGCTCAAGGAACACTACTATTGGCCAAAAATGGCTAGAGATGTGGAGCATTTCATCAAAAGATGCTCAACTTGTCACATGGCTAAAAGCCATGTCCTTCCCCACGGCCTCTACTCCCCTTTGCCCGTACCTCTAGCCCAATGGGAAGATATTAGCTTGGATTTCATCACGGGCTTGCCGCGCACACAAAGAAGCAAGGACTCCATCATGGTGGTGGTGGACCGATTCTCCAAAATGGCCCACTTTGTTCCTTGCCACACCACTCATGATGCTTCCACATAGCCAATCTCTACTTCAAAGAGATTGTGAGACTTCATGGCATTCCCAAGAGCATGGTTTCGGATAGGGACACTAAGTTCCTTAGTCACTTTTGGCTCACACTTTGGAGAAAGATGGGGACACTTCTTAAGTTTAGTACCACTTGTCACCCCCAAACCGATGGCCAAACCGAGGTGACTAACCGGACCTTGGGCACCTTACTTAGGGTGCTTGTGAAGAAGAACATCAAGGCTTGGGATGAACTCCTACCTCATGCGGAGTTCGCTTTCAACCGTTCACCAAGCAAAGCCACCCACCTCTCCCCCTTCCAAGTGGTCTATGGGTACAATCCAAGAACACCCTTAGACCTCACTCCCATTCCCACACCTAGCAAGTTTAGTTGGGAGGCTGAAAAACGAGCCCAAGAGATCAAGGACCTTCATGCTCAAGTCCGGGAGAGGATTGAGAAGGCTAATACCCAAGCCATGCATCAAGCCAATAAGCACAAGAAGGAGGTCCACTTTCAGCCGGGAGACTTAGTGTGGGTCCACTTACGGAAGGAGAGATTCCCAAGCAAACGCAAGTCCAAAATCATGCCAAGGTCCGATGGCCCGTTTGAGATATCAGAGAAGGTCGGGCCCAATGCCTACAAAGTCGATCTTCCCGATGATTATGGGGTATCCGCCACCTTCAATGTGGCTAATTTGAGCCCATACTATGATGAAGATGAGGAGTTACCGAGTTTGAGGTCAAACTCCAAACAAGCCGGGGAGGATGATGGGGACCATCGTGCCCAAGCTTCATCCACACATTCAGCAAACCCTCACACCCATTCAACCCCAAGGAGGCCAAAGAAGTTCATGCCTTGGTCAGAAAACTCATGTACACAGCAGAAGATGCACTGTCTAGTTCGTCCAGTTTCTGGCCCGGTTTTGTGTCGCTGTTGGAGCAAAATATAGAGGGGGAAATTTCCTGCACGCACCACCCCCTTAAAGCTTAAGATCTTAGCTTTCCAACAAGACCTTTTGCAAGGCATTTGGAGTCCATTTGGTCAGCCAACCAAGCCCAAAACTGAAGACAGTGCACTGCAGGGCGCCAATCAGCACAGTCCGAATTAAGGGAATGTTTGGCCCACCAACTCAACTCCATTGTTTCTGAAATTTTGCAGCATGAAAGGGGACATAAATATTTATCAATTCAAGGGTTCAAATCCCATCCAAAGCACCCCCTTGTGTAGGTTTTATCCAGCCAAAAAGACAAGCAAAACATCCCTTTACCCGGTTTGTTGCTAGCCGGTACAAGGGCTGTTTTTCTTGGACTTTTTGCTTGTCAACTTGCATCCCCACTTGCTGAATGACTCATCTTGCTGAAACCTAGGACTTTTGTAAGCTTGACACCTCATTTGGGAGGCATAATGACCCCTAATGAAGTATATTAAGCTAGGTAGTGAGGTGTCTAGCTAGTAGTGGCTAATTAGGTGTGTTTCTCTTCCCCACATGTACTTAGCTTTGTATTTGCTGCCTAGGAAGAGAGGGAGCTCGGCCATTGCTTGTTAAAAGGCAGCTTGGTTCCTTCATTTTGCAACCAACTTGAATGTATAAGCTTGTGAGTTCTCAAAGAAACTCTCCCCTCAAAATTCCTAGTCTATATCTTAAGTGTGGCAACTTAAGTGGTGTCTAGGTCCCTTTATCTCAATTAGGTGGTGATTCCTAATTGATCTAAGGGGATTGCCCAAGTATCCAACAAGAGTGGCTCCTCTTGGATTATCTCTTGAAGGTGCTTGCTCTATCCAACCTCTCCTCTTATCTTCTACATTCTCTCACTTTCCTCCATTAGTTTCCTTGGCAAGAACAAGGGTGAAGTAAGCTTGGGTTGTGTTCATTGCAAGCATACATCACTTTGGGATGTGTGCCCAGCCTTGAGGGGCGTGCCATATCTACTGAAGCGAAGAAAACCCACCGGAGAAGGTAAAATAAAACCGGACTGCTGAACCGGGTTCTTGGACAGTTTTGTGGCCGGTTTTGGGGCTTTGGTTTAACCTTGGCAAAAGCGAGTTTGACTATGGTTTTAACCTATGGGAAGAAAGTTTAGGATGTGTTTAAACCCTCCCAACCAAGAAATTAAGGTTAAACAAAGTTTAAGTGGGGTTTTCAATCTAAAAGAAAAAACCGTGTAGATTGGGTGCAATTCTGAACGGTTTGACAAAATACCTTGTTCCTCCTTTCTATGACTTGGAGAGAGGTAAACTAATATTGGGACATGAAAGGGGACATCTTAAGGTTTAGCAAAATGCAAAAATTAAGGACTTAAGCCTCCTTAAACCTTAGGAAATCAAGTGCACAAAACCGGGTAAGGTTTGGTTCTTGAACCCATGTGCACCTCCTTGGGATGTTTGGACAATTTGGACCATGGCTTGTATCTTGGAGCTTGTAGTGGACCTTAATTGACTTGTTGGACCTTCTTCATTGCTAATGGTGGTGGGGACTACATCACCAAAGTTCATCTTGGTAATTTTTACCAAGAGAGAATGAAATCAAGCAACGAGAATTAACCTGTATTCCCTTGCTTTGATTTAACCATTGAATGTTGTATGGGTGTGGGTGTGCCGTGGCCTGAAGGCTTAAGTTTTCAATCATACTCATTGAAACAACGTTGGCACAACTTCCTCCATCGATGATTAAGGAACAAACTTTGCCTTGGACTGTACACCGTGAGTGAAAGATGTTCTCACGTTGTTCGTCCTTAGCGACTCGTTGGTTACTCAATACCCTTCGAATTACTAGCATCTCACCTTCATCTGCATTCTCTACAAACTCCTCCTGATCATCTTCATGATCGTTCTATGCATCTTCTTCCTTTTCCTCCTCTTTCTCCTCGGCAAATTCTCCCTCTATGGCTTCTCATTCAGCTAAGGTGACTACCTTTCGACTAGGACAATCAGAAGCAATATGTCCTAAGCCTTGGCACTTGTAACACCTTCTTTGGCTTATGGGATATGGGTTTGGACGTGGGGGGTTTGGTGGTGGTGGCCTTTGAGGAGCTTGGTTCTTTTGTGGATTGGATGGGAAAGGAGTTGATGGTTTAGGCTGAGGTGTGGTACTCCCCTTGTTGAAGGGTTGCCCACGGTTTGGTGTAGAATAGGGTTGAACGAATCATGAATATTCATCCTGGATTTTCTTTGTTGTTCCACCTTATGGGCTAGAACACATACTTCGTCAAAGGTGGCATAGGCTTGCAACTCAACCACGTTGGCTATCCTAGGATCAAGTCCTCCTAGGTAATGAACCATGGTTTGTTCTTCAGGGTCATGAATGTCACATTTAATCATGAGTTTCTCAAATCACGTGTGTATTCTTCCACATTCATCTTGCCTTGAGTGAGATGATGAAAGAGCATGTAATTGTCTTGGACATAAGTGGACGGCAAGAACTGTGCCTTCATCTTAGATTTCAACTTGTCCCAAATATTGATCTTGCTCTTTCTTTCTCTAGTTCTCTTAGCATTGAGGTTTGTCCACCATAAGGAGGCATATTTCCTCAGTCTAAGAGCAACCAATTTCACCTTCCGATCCTCTGGAATTTCCTTGTACTCGAAAACCCGCTCAACAGTTTGTAAACATTCAAGGAATTCATCTGGGTCATGCTTACCCTCAAACTCAGGAATTTCAACTTTGAAATCGTTTGAGTTGAAAGTAGGCCGTGCTCTTCTTGTCATCCTTTCGAATGGTACATCATCTAAAGAGAAAGATAACGCATTGCTAGCTTCCTCTTCACTTCCATAATGCGTTCCTATTCGCTCACTTCCCTCTTGAAGCTTTTGTTTTTGTTTCATGTTATCTCCAAGCTGTTTTCTCAAGTACTCATTTCGAGCCTTAAGTTCTTGATTGGACATAGAGATTTCATGAATCTGCTTGGCCATTTCTTCAAGTTTCTCTTCCGTGGTCATGCTAGAACTCATGTTGGAAGTTTGGATGAACAGGATTGTGTTTGAGTTTCGGATTCAGAGATAAGATGGGAAAGGCATGTGGTAGGTTCCAGGCAAGGATGAACTTGCTCTGATACCAAAATTGATGTAAGTCTCAAGGGTAGGAACAACCCAAGCCAACTTACAACAAGAACAAAACCAAAACAAGTGGAAAACTCACAAACCAAGGGGGGCACGGTCGTGCTTAAGGACACGGTGTGGCCGTGCCGAACTTCTGCCTTGCACGTTGGAAATTTGTGATTTCTCACGGTTTGAAGTGGTTTTGTGCTTGGGCTGAAAACTGAATCAAAGCAAGAAGTCTTGGCCTTGATTAAGCTTGAAAAGAGTATGAGAAAGGGTAGGAAATGTGTGGAATGAAAAGAATGATTCACTGATTAGAACACAAAAGAGAGCTTGTGGTTTAAGGAATCCAAAAGCTAGCTTTATGAACTTTAAGTGAATTCAATGTGTTTGGGATAGTTCTAAGCTTTGTGATTAGATAAGATACACCACCAATCACCTAGCTTAGGGCCCTTAATCTTTGATTAGGATACAGATACACCACCTAATCAATGATTAAGACTCACTTAAACACCACCTCAATAGGCCTAATTAAGGATAAGCAAGTTAAGTGTTTGAGAGGAACACAAGACACAAAGTCTTTTCTTAATTTTGATTCACACGCTTGATATCATGCAAAAGCGCAGCAAAGGCACTTATAAGGCCTTTGATTACACGAAATGAAGCTTTCCTTCTAGGCAAGGAAAGTCATTAAACTAACCCTATGCTTAATTACACACGGTTTAAGCTTAAACATACATAAGCTGAAAGTTTAAGCTACAAAATACAAGATTTCTTTCTTAAACTCTTTCCTAAACATTAAGAAACCATGTTGACTCAATTTCCCTTTGAGGAAGGTAAGGGATGCATGGCTGCCACCTCAAAAGGCTGATGAATGCATGGCTGCCAAGTTGTTTGAGTGTGGCCGATCCATAGCTTGCCATGTGTGGCCTTCTTCATGCCTCCACATGTCATTCTCCTATGTGGCTGAGTGGCAGCTTACCAAGTAGCTCTAGGTGACCAAGTAGGCAAGCACACACCTCAAGCAAACCCATCTAGGAGGGAAATCCACCTTGCTAAGCAACCGGGTATCTAGGTGTCCCTTTCTGCCGTGACTTGTGCTTCATGGTTGACACCTGCTGAGCAATTTTGGCTTTCCTTACATGGAAGGAAACCTCAAGATGTCTAGTTTACCCTCGTTTTTGAATCATAGCATTTGGACGTCATTTACCCCTTGAATCAGCCTGATTTCCAAAACCGTTTAGATTAGGCTTCAAAACAGCACAGGTTTAGTAACTAACCTAATTCACTAACCAATTGAACTCCAAATCTGGTAATTCCAATTGAAAATGAAAGCTAAGACCTTAAGCTTGTATGCACACCAAAAAACAAGCAATTATGCTAGGATTAAACTTGATAAATCAAGTAGACAAAACCGGGTGAAAAATTGGATGAAAAACCGGGTGCATCACCATCAATGTTCTTCACCAAACAATTAATGGTCGTGGCTTTGGACTTGGTTTCTTGATTATTTTGGATCATTTGAATATTCATGGACCCTATGGATGGACCTCCATCATAACAAGCGGATTGTGTCCTTAGCCGAATTCCAAGCCTACTTTGAGGAGCAACATGAAGAAGAGCGTGGTGGAAAATGTGGAAGAAGTTGAAGAAGGCCCCCATAATAGAGAATTGTTGGTCATTAGAAGAGCCTTGAGTGGTTTTGCCACCCAAGACAACTTGGAACAAAGAGAAGCTATTTTCCATACAAGGTGCACCATAGGTGGCAAGGTGTGTTCACTCATCATTGATGGAGGAAGTTGCACCAATGTTACTTCCCAAACTTTGATGGACAAACTCGAGCTTGCGGTTTCTCCACGTCCTAGGCCGTATAACATTGAATGGCTTAACCAAGGTAAAGGTCTACAAGCCTCATCTCAGTGCCTATTGTCTTTGAGCATTGGACAAACTTACAAAGATGAGATATGGTGTGACGTTCTTCCCATGGATGTATGTCATATATTGTTGGGAAGACCATGGATGTTTGATCGGAATGTACTTCATGATGGGCGCTTAAATACATACTCTTTTGCCAAGGATGGGAGGAAAATCACCTTAATCAACATTCAACCTTCCCAAACCCCCAAACCACAAAAAGCCTTACAAAAGAACCTCTTACTCACCTCTCTTCTCCCAACCGAGTCTAACCCTAGTTTTTACCCTCCCCTTACCCTCTTTTATCAACTCCATGCTCATACTACTCCTCAAAAGATGCCTTATGACTTTTTCCCTCAAAGAACCCCACTCCATAAAATTAACCTCTTTTATGAGAAGAAAGAAAACCCTTCGAGTTTGAGTACAAACTCCAAACAACCCGGGGAGAATAATGCATATATTCAAGGGGTTCATTTTCATTTCTCAAACTCCACTTTAAGGAAGGTAAAAGTCCAACAAGATCATGCTTGGAAACGTTCACTTCTGGTTCCATTATATGAATTCCATGATACAAGACACTTTAAGGAGTTTATGTTGAACTTCAAAGTGCCTTTTTCAAAAGGGATTTTCAAATGGGGATTAAGAGCATCATGCACCATGCCCATAAATCCTACTACTATTATTGAGCTCAAGGAAGGTCAAGAGAAGCTTAAGGAGGCCAAGTAGAGAGCCCTCACATGCAAGAAAGCCGTGGAGATCCCTAATGAGCTAGCACCTAGCTCATCCGCATATACCCCCGGTTTTGTCATGCTTTTGCAGCAAAATGTAATGGGCCAAATTGCTGATGGTCCTTACATTAATCAAGCTTAAAGAATAAATTTCCAACAAGACCAACCACGTTTTATTTGGAGTTCATTTGGTTGGTCAACCTCAACCCACAAAATCGGATATCAAACTACTGGCTAGTTTTGGGCAGTCTTCACTCTTTGGCCCAAAACTTTTGAACGGCTGATCCAAATGCTATGAAACTACCTCTCCTGGAAACTAGACATCCTAAGCTTTCCAATGAACCCAAGATCATCGAATTTGGACCAGTAACCCGGGAGATATGCCTGTTTGAAGTTGGGGTTGCTGCTGATGTGAATGCATTTACTGCAAAACGCGTGAGACTTGTGAATGCTTTTCATTTCGGCTATTGCTGCTTCGTTCCTCCTCCACAGCTGAGGTTCTTCCCCTCTAGCAAGGCCAAGACGTGTGAGAATGAAGGGTGCATGAATCCCCTTTGCTGCTACACTCTTTTCACACCAAAAGACATCAAGAGACACACCTCTTCACCCTCGGTGCATCCGAATATAGCTGCAGCAAATTTACTTATTTTCTTCACACCCTTTCATGATTTTTCTTCTGCCTTTTCGTGTGTAAGGCCTCTGCTATATAAGGGCCATAGTTTAGAGTCATTATTGATCAACTTTTGGATTAAGCAATACAAATTCAGCATTTGAGTGGATTTTCATTTGTGTGTTCAAAACCTGGTTCTATATCTTGAGTGTTGGCAATCTCAAGTGGTGTTCTAGGTCTCTTATTCTCATCTAGGTGGTGATTAACTTCTGTATCCTAGATTGGGTTAAGGGATTGCCCAAGGTTTGGCTTGAGTGGCTCCATTGGATTATCTCAAAGTCAAGTCTTGAACTATCCTTTTTACTTTCCTTGTTTTCTCAATTACAAAAACCACAAAAATACTTAGCTTGGTCATTTGGGCTCTCTTTCACATACATCATTTGGTATCAGAGCCAATGTTACCATTTGATCAAGTTCTTATCTCCAACGGCCAGAAATCCGGCACGGCCATCCCGTGCTGTACCACACGACCGTGCCCCTCCCCAAAGTCCTAAACCGACCCTTTTTCTACCACAAACACCCTCTTAAAATGTCATCTAGCCGATCCCACGATCGAGTTGACGAGTTTGAAGCCAAGTAAAGTACCTTCAAACTCGACTTGGCCAACTCATGGAGGAGAAAAGAAAATGGAATCGAAGCCCCTCTCACTCACGCACTCTTGAAGACTCGGATGAATCCGAGAGGGAAGAAAAGAGCTACCATTCTAACCTTAGTGACGAAGATGTTCCAAGAAGACACCAAAGAAGGCAAGGAAGTAGCCTTGGCAATTTTAGGGTGGACATCCCAGAATTTGAAGGCCAACTAGACCCGGATCACTTTCTAGATTGGCTTCAAACCATTGAGCGTGTCTTTGAATACAAGGATGTGCCCGAAGATAAGAAGGTAAAGCTCATTGCCCTTAAACTCCGAAAGTATGCATCTATTTGGTGGCAAACCTTGTGGCCAAGCGAGAAAGAAATGGGAAAGGGAAGATCCGAACATGAGCTAAGATGAAAGAAAAACTCAAGTCCAAGTTCCTCCCTTCACATTATATTCAAGACAACTACTCCAAGCTCCATCACCTAAAGCAAGGCTCCAAGAGTGTTGAGGAGTATACCCAGGAGTTTGAACAACTCCTACTCAAATGTGACTTGAGAGTAGATGATGCCCAAACAATGGTAAGGTACCTAAGTGGCTTGGATGAATCTATTGCTCATGTAATTGAATTGCATCCATATACTTCCTTAGATGACTTGAGTTCTCTTGCTTACAAAGCAGAGCAACAAAAGAAGTCTAAAGGAAAGAGCTCCATTTCTAAACCCACTCCTCCTCCTTTCTCCTCTCAAGAACCACCTCACTTTACTCCACAAAGCCAAACCCCCTCACAGCCCAAAAATGTCCCTCCTATCACCCCTATACCCTCCACAAAAGTGCCTTGAAAGCCCAAAGACAAAACTCGATGTTCCCGTTGTCAAGGCCATGGGCACATTGCCTCCGAGTGCCCTAACAAGCGGATTGTGTCCTTAGCCGAATTCCAAGCCTCCTTTGAGGAGCAACATGAAGAAGAAGAAGAAGGAGAAGATTGCGTGGTGGAAAATGTGGAAGAAGTTGAAGAAGGCCCTGATGAAGGAGAATTGTTGGTCATTAGAAGAGCCTTGAGTGGTTTTGCCACCCAGGACAACTTGGAATAAAGACAAGCTATTTTCCATTCAAGGTGCACCATAGGTGGCAAGGTGTGTTCACTCATCATTGATGGAGGAAGTTGCACCAATGTTGCTTCCCAAACTTTGGTGGACAAACTCGAGCTTGCGGTTTCTCCACGTCCTAGGCTGTATAACATTGAATGGCTTAACCAAGGTAAAGGTCTACAAGTCTCATCTCAGTGCCTATTGTCTTTGAGCATTGGACAAACTTACAAAGATGAGATATGGTGTGACGTTCTTCCCATGGATGTATGTTATATATTGTTGGGAAGACCATGGATGTTTGATCGGAATGTACTTCATGATGGGCGCTTAAATACATACTCTTTTGCCAAGGATGGGAGGAAAATCACCTTAATCCCCATTCAACCTTCGCAAACCCCCAAACCACAAAAAGCCTTACAAAAGAACCTCTTACTCACCTCTCTTCTCTCAACCGAGTCTAACCCTAGTTTTTACCCTCCCCTTACCCTCTTTTATCAACTCCATGCTCATACTGCTCCTCAAAAGATGCCTTATGACTTTTTCCCTCAAAGAACCCCACTTCATAAAATTGACCTCTTTTATGAGAAGAAAGAAAACCCTTCGAGTTTGAGGACAAACTCCAAACAACCTGGGGAGAATAATGTATATATTCAAGGGGTTCATTTTCATTTCTCAAACTCCACTTTAAGGAAGGTAAAAGTCTAACAAGATCATGCCTAGAAACGTTCACTTCTGGTTCCATTAAATGAATTCCATGATATAAGACACTTTAAGGAGTTTATGTTGAACTTCAAAGTGCCTTTTTCAAAAGGGATTTCCAAATGGGGATTAAGAGCATCATGCACCATGCCCATAAATCCTACTACTATTATTGAGCTCGATGAAGGTCAAGCGAAGCTTAAGGAGGCCAAGTGGAGAGCCCTCTCATGCAAGAAAGCCGTGGAGATCCCTAATGAGCTAGCACCTAGCTCATTCGCATATACCCCCGGTTTTGTCATGCTTTTGCAGCAAAATGTAATGGGCCAAATTGCTGATGGTCCTTACATTAATCAAGCTTAAAGAATAAGCTTTCCAACAAGACCAACCACGTTTTATTTGGAGTTCATTTGGTTAGTCAACCTCAGCCCACAAAATCGTATATCAAACTGCAGGCTAGTTTTAGGCAGTCTCCACTCTTTGGCCCATAACTTTTGAACAGCTGATCTAAATGCTATGAAACCACCTCTCCTGGAAACTAGACATCCTAAGATTTCCAATGAAACCAAGATCATTGAATTTGGACCAGTAACCAGGGAGATATGCCTGTTTGAAGTTGGGGTTGCTGCTGATGTGAATGCATTTAATGCAAAACGTGTGAGACTTGTGAATGCTTTTCATTTCGGCTATTGCCGCTTGGTTCCTCCTCCACAGCCGAGTTTCTTCCCCTATAGCAAGGCCAAGATGTGTGAGAATGAAGGGTGCATTAATCCCCTTTGCTACTACACTCTTTTCACACCAAAAGACATCAAGAGACACACCTCTTCACCCTTGGTGCATCCGAATGTAGCTGCAGTAAATTTACTTGTTTTCTTCACACCCTTTAATGTATTTTTCTTCTACCTTTTCATGTGTAAGGCCTCTACTATATAAGGGCCATAGTTTAGAGTCATTATTGATCAACTTTTGGATTAAGCAACACAAATTCAGCATTTGAGTGGATTCTCATTTGTGTGTTGATGGAACCCTACCTAGCCAAGACCTCATCCGTGATGAAACAAGTCTAACTCGTCCTAGAACAAGGTCCCAAACCAAGAAGATGGCTCATATTTTGCAAGAAGTTCAAGCTGAATCAAACGGGCTAACTGGCCAGAACAAGCCCGGTTTTGTGCATCTGATTTCTTAAGCTACATTGTAGCTTAAGATTAATATTTTTGCATTTTTGGAATCCTCATAATGTTAACTTTCAGGTTCAAGCATTGATTTCCAATCATACACACAAGAGGATGGAAGATCAAAGGCTTTTCTTCAACCGGTCAGATTAGGACCAATTTTGCACGGTTGAATGTTTAGGTTTGATTAGCCCACTTAGACTTTGTTTAACCTTAATTTCTTGGTTGGGGGGTTTATACACATCTTGAACTTCCCCCCCATGGTTAAAATCCAAGTCATATCCATTTTTGCAATGGTTAAGCCAAGGCTGAAAACCGGGTCCAATTCTGTCCTTGAACCCGGTTTGATGTCCCGGCTTATTTTTGCCTCCACCAGTGCGTTTTCTTCACTTCAACTGATATGGAACTCCCCTTAAGGCTGGGCACACGTCTTAAGACACCAATGATCAGCTGCAACCTTGGGAAGAACGGCCAATGAGAGAAGAGAGACAAAGAAAGATGTTCCTTGCTTCCCATTGGACAGCCGCATAGGAGAAAGCCACTTTTCGGCTGTGCACATGCCCATTTGCTGAGTTTCTAGTTGTTTAGACTTAAGTACAAGTTAATTAAGTTGTAATAATCATTTGTCTTGCTTTCTTTACTAGTTTAAATGTACTTTGATTAGTCTTAAGCTCACTTTGCAACCGGTTAGCCCTAACCGAGGAGATTAAGGCTAATTAACACCTTTCCTCCTTAGGAGGGTAAGGTGAGGTGCTTGCCTACTTGCTTGCTAGCTAGAATGATTGTGAGGCATGTAACAAAAGCAAGTTTTGGCCATTTTGGAAGGTATTACTTCAGACTTGAATGAAAAACTTCCTAGAGAGCATTTGAAAGCTTTCTCTCAAATTCTTACTTGCTCATCTTAGTTTAGGCCAAACTAAGTGGTGTTCAAGTGAGTCTTAACCTTGATTAAGTGGTGATTCTGTATCTTAATCAAGATTAAGGGCCCTAAACTCAAAGTTTGGTGGTGATTCTGTATTCAATCCTAGAGTTCAGTTCTATCCTAACTGAGTTCATCTCACCGGTTTCTAAGTGAAGTTATTAGCTTGAATGCTCAACTTGATTTCTTTCACTTAGTGTATCCTTCATATCCCCTCATCTATCCACTCCATTTAGCTTCATTTACATCCTTTCCCACGATTTCCATTTCACCGAAAGGCTTGAAATCCAACTAGAATTCAAGAGCCTTCATACCGTGCAAAACTAGACTCTTCTAGTTTCGTGGGCAGCAAGTTGGCACGGTGTGTGATGGAGGTCCATCTGCTAGCATGATCCATGGCCCACAAGGAAGCCCAAAGAGTCCAAGTTCCACGTCCAAAGTGCAAGAAATCAGCCTAGGAACACAAGAAAACTTTTTTGTCAAAACTGGAATTTCAGGCGTGCACAAACCCGGTTTTGTGCACCTAATTTCCTAACCTTCCCAAGGCTGAAATGGGGTTGCAGGAAGCCTAAGTTTAAGTTCAAGAAGTGCTCTTTCCATCAAGACCTCTTGCAAGTCATTTGGAGATCATTTGGTACCTCAAAACCTCAAGCCAAGTCAAACACTACATTCTGGCCAGAAACTGGACTGTCCGAATTTAAGGGCTGTGTTGGTGGACTTTTTCTCCTCTATTTGGTTTGAAACTTTCATGGCTTGAAAGTACTTTAAAAATATTATCAAATGGCCTTAAAAAAACTCAGCCAAATTACACACATATAGAGCTATTATCCACCAAAACATTGCACAAAACATCCCTTTACCCGGTACATGGCCAGCCGGTACAAGGAGAGATGATTGAGGTGATTTTTGCTCTAATCCATGCTTAGCCACTTGCAAGAGCTGTCCTAAGGAGTGCCAATCTGCTGAGTGAAGTTTCCAAAGGCCCCTAAGTCGACACCTAAGCCTCAAGATCAGCAAAGATGAGGTGCCATGCCCGGGTTCAATCTAACCGGTTTTGTGTTGTTTGGATTTTGTGATTTCTACCTAGTTTAGCTCCTAAACTAGCTTAGCATAACGTGCATTAGCTGAATGGAGGCTTCCTTTAGTCCCTAAAGTCGACACATCATCCTCAAGATGAGCATTGAAGAGTTGTCAAGTGGAGGATGCATCTACCCATTTATGCTTTGATTTGATCCTTGTAATTTTGCCTAGTTTAGCTTGTAGTGCAACCTAAGGCCTATGCTTGTACTTGAAAAGCTTGTATTAATACCCCCCAAGGCTTGGCCGGCCACTCACTCAAGCATTTGTATGAAATGAAGTTGAGCTTTGCTCCTTTGAACTCTCAAACTCTCTTCTAGCTTATCTCTTCCTTTGGCCGGGTTGAGTGGTGATCTAGCAAGAGTCTTAACTCCTTCTTGGTGGTGTTTCTGTATCCAAGGGGTGGTTAAGGGCCCTAACATCTTTCCTTGGTGGTGTTTCTGTATCCAAGGTTGGTGTTAGTTCCGGTTGCTTATCCAAGTCTAAGGTGAGTTTGTGGTTTCAAAGTTGCCTTGAACTTCTTGCACTTTGCTTACATTTTTCCCATCCTCTTGACTTTCCCTAGAGGATACATCATATTTGGTATTAGAGCTAAGGTTTCCCTAGGCCTAAGCTTGCTGCCCAACACCCTTCCAAACACCCCAAACACATTCCCCCTCAAAAACACCAAACCGTGCTCCACAGATTTTCACCATCCAGAAAATCGGCACGGTCAGCCCGTGCCAAAGAGCACGACCGTGCCACCCTCACATTCCAGCCACACTTCCTTTTCATCCACACCCAGTACTTCAGCACGGTCACCCCGTGCCATGTCGCACGACCGTGCCACCCCTTTTCCAGCAACATCTCAACTTCACTCCCGTCCAGAACCAGAGCACGGCCGCCCCGTGCCTCACAGCACGCCCGTGCCACATTCAGGCCGTGAAGTTCCTGCTTATTTCAACACAAGCACTACTAGCATGACCATGGAGGAAAAGTTTGAGGCTCTCATGAGGAATTATGAGGCCTTGAAGCTACAGAATGAAGAGATCAAAGGTCAGAACGAGTATTTGAGGCGACAACTTGGAGACTCCTTGAAGCAAAAACGAAAGGAGGTTAGAAGTTCCCGATCTTCTAACTCCTCCGACTCCGGACCGGAAGCGAGAGAAGCCCCACACTTGAGCTCGTCAAGTGAAGAGGAGGCTCATGGAAGATCAAGAAGAGGAAGGCGGACAACCTCTCACCAAGGAGACATTAGAGTGGAGATTCCAGAATTTGAAGGGAAGCTAGACCCCGATGAGTTCTTGGAATGGATGCAAACCGTTGAGAGAATCTTTGACTACAAAGAGATTTCCGAGGGAAATAAGGTAAAAATTGTGGCCCTTAAACTTCGTAAATATGCTTCTCTTTGGTGGTCCAACCTTTGTGCTAAGAGAGTTAGGCAAGGGAAGGGAAAGATTCGAACATGGGAAAAGATGAAAACCAAACTCAAAACCCGTTTCTTACCCCCATCTTACCTACAAGACAATTATTCCCAACTTCACAATCTCACCCAGGGGAACTTGAGTGTTGAGGAGTACACTAGGGAATTTGAGAAGTTATTAATCAAGTGTGACTTGAGAGAGCCCGAAGAGCAAACCATAGTGAGATATTTGGGTGGGTTAGATCCTAGGTATGCCCATGTGGTGGAATTGCAACAATACACCACTTTTGATGAAGTGTGTGTCTTAGCCCACAAAGTTGAACAACAAAGGAAATCCAAACTGTACAAAAGGGAACCTCCCAAACCCTTTCCCAAGAGCCAACCCTTCAACAAGGGGAGCTCTTATCCCCCTCCCAAACCCACGGTTACTACACCCTCACCTCCACAAAAGAACCAAGCTCCACAAAAGACTCCACCTTCCCAAAATCGTCCCAACCCTAAGCCAAATGACCAAATAAGATGTTTCAAGTGTCAAGGTCTTGGGCACATTGCTTCGGAGTGTCCAAATAGGAGAGTTATCACCTTGGCCGAGTGGGATGAGAGAAGAGAAGAAGGGGGAGAAGAGGAGGAAGAAAGAGAAGGTGTGTATTACATGGAGGAACAAGAAGAAGTGATTGAGGAAGCAGATGAAGGAGAGTTACTTGTATTGAGGAGAGCCTTGAGTACCAAAAGAGGAGAGCATGAAGAACAAAGGGAGAACATCTTCCATACACATTGCACCATTCAAAGCAAAGTGTGTTCCCTCATCAATGATGGTGGGAGTTGTGCGAATGTGGCATCCTCAACTACGGCGGAGAAGCTTGGCCTTCAAGCTTCGGCTCATCCTCACCCCTACAACATTCAATGGCTAAATCAAGGTAAGGGGTTGCAAGTTAATTCAAGATGCTTGATTTCATTTTCCATTGGCAAGCACTATCATGATGAGTTGTGGTGGGATATCATCCCCATGGATGCATGTCACCTTTTGTTGGGAAGACCATGGTTGTTTGACCGGAAAGTCATGCATGATGGCTACTTAAACACTTACACTTCCCACAAGGATGGGAAAAAGATCACCCTTGCCCCATTGAGCCCTTCCCAACTCCACAAAAGCAAGCCCCAACCAACCCATGACCGTTCGGATATGCTTCTAACCGTAAGTGAGCCTCTCCTTAAGGCTTCTCACCATGAATTCAAGGCCTTCAAGGAGTGGATCCTAGCCACCCTTGAGGAATCCGAAACCTCCACTCCATCACACCCCCTAGCCCTTTCCCTCCTTGAACACTTTAGCCATGTCTTTCCCGAGGAAATACCTCCCGGCTTACCGCCACAAAGAACCATCCAACACCACATAGACCTCATACCCGGTTCCATCCTCCCAAATCAACCGGCATACCGAGCCAACCCCAAGGAAACCATGGAAATCCAAAGGCAAGTTGATGAACTTATGGATAAGGGGTTGATTAGAGAGAGCTTGAGCCCTTGTGCGGTTCCGACCCTCCTTGTTCCAAAGAAAGATGGGAGCATGCGCATGTGTGTTGATAGTAGGGAGATCAACAAAATAACCATCAAGTATAGATATCCAATTCCCCGCCTTGAAGACATGCTTGATGAGTTATATGGTTCTAGTGTGTTCTCTAAAGTGGACTTGAGAAGTGGCTACTATCAAATCCGCATTAGAGAGGGAGATGAGTGGAAGACGGCCTTCAAGACTAAAGGAGGCTTGTATGAGTGGCTAGTCATGCCATTCGGTTTGTCAAATGCTCCAAGTACCTTCATGCGGCTTATGAACCAAGTGTTCCGGCCCTTTATTGGCAAATTTGTTGTGGTGTATTTTGATGACATCCTCATCTATAGCAAGAATGAAGAAGAGCACCTTCAACATCTCACCCAAGTCATGAAGGTCCTAGAAAAAGAAAAGCTCTATGGTAACCTCAAGAAGTGCACCTTTTTCACTCATGAGGTGACCTTCCTTGGTTACATTGTTACAAATGAAGGTATCAAGGTTGATGAGAGTAAGGTGGAAGCAATTCAGTCTTGGCCCATCCCAAGGAGCATTCATGATGTACGAAGTTTCCATGGGCTTGCCTCATTCTATAGGCGGTTCATTAGGGACTTTAGCACAATTATGGCCCCTATGACCGAGGTTATCAAAGGTGCATCGTTCAAGTGGACTCCCAAGGCTCAAGAAGCCTTTGAAACCATCAATTCCAAACTCACCCAAGCACCGGTACTTGCCTTACCATGCTTTGATAAGGTGTTTGAGGTGGAATGTGATGCATCGGGAGTTGGCATTGGAGGAGTTCTCACTCAAGAAGGGCGGTCCTTAGCCTTCTTTAGTGAGAAGCTTTGTGACACAAGGAGGAAGTACTCCACTTATGATAAGGAGTTCTATGCAATAGTGAGGTGCCTTGAGCATTGGAACCATTACTTGGTGGCTAGTGAGTTCATCTTGCACTCCGATCATGAAGCCTTGAAATACATTCAAGGGCAACATAAACTAAACTCACGGCATGCCAAGTGGGTGGAGTTCCTCCAATCTTTCAACTTCACCATCAAGCACAAGTCCGGAAAGCTCAACCAAGGAGCCGATGCCTTGTCAAGGAGGCACTTATTGCTATTCCAACTTGATGTTTGCATTCTTGGTTTTGAGCATTTGAAGTCCCTCTATGAGAATGATGAAGATTTGGGAGAGTTCTACAAGGAGTGCCTTCGACATCCCAAAGGTGACTTCCTTGTCCAAGATGGATTTTTGTTCAAGGGATCCAGATTGTGTGTGCCTAAGTGTGGCACAAGAGAGTTACTCATACGTGAGGTCCATGGATGATCTCTTGCCGGTCACTTTGGAGAGAACAAGACCCTTATGATGCTAAGGGAACATTATTATTGGCCGAGTATGAGTAAAGATGTCCAAGATGTGTTGAAGAGATGTGCAACTTGTCAAGTGGCCAAAAGCCACCTCCTACCCCACGGCTTATACACTCCCTTACCTACTCCCAATCATCCTTGGGAGGATGTAACCATGGACTTTGTTCTTGGCCTCCCAAGAACACAAAGGGGTAAGGACTCCATTTTCGTGGTTGTTGATCGTTTTTCGAAGATGGCCCATTTCATTCCTTGTGCCAAGACCAACGATGCCACCCACATTGCCGATCTATACTTCAAGGAAGTAATGAGGTTGCATGGCATCCTAGATCCATTGTTTCGGATAGGGATACCAAGTTCCTTAGCCATTTTTGGGTGACACTTTGGAAGAAGATGGGAACCAAGCTCAAGTATAGCACTTCATGCCACCCTCAAACGGATGGGCAAACCGAAGTCACCAACCGGACTTTGGGAAGCATTCTAAGAGTGCTAGTAAAGTCCAACCTCAAAGTTTGGGACTTAGAGTTGCCTCATGCCGAGTTCGCTTTCAACAAAACACCTAGCAAGGCCACGGGTATGTCCCCATTCAAGGTAGTTTATGGTTTGGATCCTTTGAGTCCCCTTGATCTTGTTCCAAGGGAGATGAATGAGAAGCCTCACATGGAGGCTAGCAAGCGAGTTAAAGAGATCCAAAAGCTCATGAGACCGTGAGGGCAAAGATAGAGAAGGCCAATGCCTCCTACAAGGACCGTGCCAACAAGCATAGGAAGAAGATGGTGTTTCACCCGGGTGATTTGGTATGGGTTCACTTGAGAAAGGAAAGGTTTCCTTCTAAAAGGAAGAGCAAGTTGATGCCAAGAGCCGATGGTCCCTTTGAAGTGTTAGAGCGCATCAACGACAATGCCTATACAATCAATTTGCCCGGTGAATATGGAGTGTCGGCCACCTTCAATGTAGCCGACCTTAGCCCTTATGAGGGGGATGATCATCTTATCAATTTGAGGGCAAATTCTCTTCAACAAGGGGAGGATGATGGAGGCCCATCCCCTAGCATGATCCATGGCCCACAAGGAAGCCCAAAGAGTCCAAGTTCCACGTCCAAAGTGCAAGAAATCAGCCTAGGAACACAAGAAAACTTTTTTGTCAAAACTGGAATTTTAGGCGTGCACAAACCCGGTTTTGTGCACCTAATTTCCTAACCTTCCCAAGGCTGAAATGGGGTTGCAGGAAGCCTAACTTTAAGTTCAAGAAGTGCTCTTTCCATCAAGACCTCTTGCAAGTCATTTGGAGATCATTTGGTACCTTAAAACCTCAAGCCAAGTCAAACACTACATTCTGGCCAGAAACTGGACTGTCCGAATTTAAGGGCTGTGTTGGTGGACTTTTTCTCCTCTATTTGGTTTGAAACTTTCATGGCTTGAAAGTACTTTAAAAATATTATCAAATGGCCATAAAAAAACGCAGCCCAATTACACACATATAGGGCTATTATCCACCAAAACATTGCACAAAACATCCCTTTACCCGGTACATGGCCAGCCGGTACAGGGAGAGATGATTGAGGTGATTTTTGCTCTAATTCATGCTTAGCCAGTTGCAAGAGCTGTCCTAAGGAGTGCCAATCTTCTGAGTGAAGTTTCCAAAGGCCCCTAAGTCGACACCTAAGCCTCAAGATCAGCAAAGATGAGGTGTCATGCCCGGGTTCAATCTAACCGGTTTTGTGTTGTTTGGATTTTGTGATTTCTTCCTAGTTTAGCTCCTAAACTAGCTTAGCATAAGGTGCATCAGCTGAATGGAGGCTTCCTTTAGTCCCTAAAGTCGACACATCATCCTCAAGATGATCATTGAAGAGTTGTCAAGTGGAGGATGCATCTACCCATTTATGCTTTGATTTGATCCTTGTAATTTTGCCTAGTTTAGCTTGCAGTGCAACCTAAGGCCTATGCTTGTTCTTGAAAAGCTTGTATTAATACCCCCCAAGGCTTGGACGGCCACTCACTCAAGCATTTGTATGAAATGAAGTTGAGCTTTGCTCCTTTGAACTCTCAAACTCTCTTCTAGCTTATCTTTTCCTTTGGCCGGGTTGAGTGGTGATCTAGCAAGAGTCTTAACTCCTTCTTGGTGGTGTTTCTGTATCCAAGGGGTGGTTAAGGCCCCTAACATCTTTCCTTGGTGGTGTTTCTGTATCCAAGGTTGGTGTTAGTTCCGGTTGCTTATCCAAGTCTAAGGTGAGTTTGTGGTTTCAAAGTTGCCTTGAACTTCTTGCACTTTGCTTACATTTTTCCCATCCTCTTGACTTTCCCTAGAGGATACATTAGTGTGGCCATGCATACAAGCATGACTGTGCCAGTCTAGGCCGTGACAATTCCTTAAGTTTTAGTCTCTTTTGATGTGAGGTTAGCTTGGGTCTTCTCTTCCTGATGCATATTCCCATATGCATCATTTTTATTTAAGGTCAACTTCCAAGAAGAAAAGTGTCAAACAAGAGCGTGCATGGGAACTCTCATATTTTCTCTTATTATGTGAGTTCAAGGACTTTAGACACCATGAAGTAGTCGAGCAAGTGGCGAAAATCTGGATAAAACTCATATTCCTTCCGGAAGAATTGGTGCCCGATTCATCCCTCCGAAAGGTAATTTTTTTTGTGCTCATTTTTTGGACTAGCTCAAGTGGACCCACAACTTTAGGGGCCACATGGTTTTGAAGCTTAAGATGTCAGCTTTAAAATAAGCCCAATTGTATTTAATTTGGACGTCATTTGATTGGGCAAAGTAGCACTCAAAGGGAAGTTGTCCTGCTCCAGTCCAGTTCTGATATAGGTGTAATGTTCGGACCATAAATTTTAATCTACTTATCCAAATTGAGCAAGTTAGCCTATTCTGGAAAATAGATTTCCAAGGCTTTCCAACAAGCCCAGAATCACCTGATTTGGACGTGTGTTCTGAGAGTTATGCTCAGCTGAAGTGGAGGCTGCTATAAGGATTAAATGCTGGGCAAATGAACAGACTTTGGTAACATGACATCATGTGGATGACATCATGCACGACTTGGAGTGTTCTAGATGGATGTCTTCAGCTGATTGGAAGCGTAGAATATTCTTTGTAACCTCCCCCACCCCTTTATGTTGAGTCTTTTCCATTTTCCAAGCCTTTTTAATTTTCTAGTTTTAATTGCTAGGAGTTTTTAAGTCTTTTGGTTATCTGTGTTTAGCCTATAAATAGGTGGGTTATGTAGTTGCATTTGAATTCAGAGTTGTAAGCTTTTCCAAGAGTTGTACAAACACCTTGAGAGTGATTCTCATTTGTGTCCAAAAAAAATCCCTAGTTCTATATCTTGAATTTTGGCAAGTTCAAGTGGTGTTCTAGATTCTCTTTCTTTTCCAATTGGAGTGATTCCTTGGTGAAGACAAGAGAATTTGCCCAAGATCAAGTCCTTGAGTGGCTCCGTGAAGGATTATCTCAAGTGGAAGGTCTTGTTTATTCCTTTGTCCTCTTTTGTTGTTATTCTTCGATCCATCTCAATCTATCTTCCATATTCACTTTTCTTTGGTTTGATTCTTGTTTGGAATTTGTTTGAGTTTGATTTGGTTCACTTACCACCCACATATACATCACTTCCCTTGAGCTTTACATCATATTTGGTATCAGAGCTACGTTTCATCTTGGCCTGGTATTGAACCCACACATCCAAATTTCTTTCTTCTCCCATTCACAAAACACACGTCAGAATTCGTTCATTCCTTGAACAAGTACGAACATGAGTACTAGTTTAAGCCTAGAAGAGAAGCTTGATGCTGTTTTGAAGAGTAATCATGAAATTACTTCTTCTAATCAAGAACTAAAGGCGCAAAATGAGTACCTACATAAGCAATTGGGTACTTTTCTCAAGCAAAAGCCGAAGTTGAATGAGGAACCGTCCTATTCTGCCCCACACAGCCGAGAGCAAGTTTTCAGCCATAACCTTGAATCTTCAAGTGATGAAGAACCATCAAGGAGGTCACGACCAGAACAAAGAATGCAAGGTAACTCTAATGATTTTAGAGTTGAGATTCCAGAATATGAAGGCAAGCTCGATCCAGAAGAGTTCTTGGATTGGTTGTATACGGTGGAGAGGGCGTTCGAATACAAGGACGTTCCAGAAGACAAGAAAGTCAAGTTGGTGGCATTGAGACTACGTAAGTATGTTTCCTTATGGTGGACCAACTTATGTGCTAAGAGAGTTAGGGAACGTAAAGCTCAAATCAGGACTTGGGAAAAGATGAAAGCCAAGTTGAAGGCGAGATTTTTACCCCCTACGTATGTTCAAGATTGCTATTCACAACTTCATAATCTAAACCAAGGCAATCTAAGTGTTGAAGAGTATACTAGGGAATTTGAGAAGCTTGTGATTAAATGTGACCTACATGAACCCGAAGAGTAAGCAATTGTTAGGTACTTGGGAGGACTTGATCCTAGGTACTCTAATGTTGTTGAATTACAAGCTTATACTACTTTTGATGAGGTTTGCGTGCTTGCTCACAAAGTTGAACAACAAAAGAAAGCTAAGCAAACTTTTAAACCTCCCAATCAGAAACCTCCAATCCGGAGCCAACCCTTTAACAAGGGGAGTGCCCAACCGGTTTCTAAACCACAAAATCCCTTTCCTTTTAATCCACAAAGAACCTAAGCACCACAAAAGGCCCCAGCACCCCTAATTCGACCAAACCCCAATCCTATGAGCTCTAGAAGATGTTTCAAGTGCCAAGGATTAGACCACATAGCCTCAGAGTGCCCAAATCACAAAGTGATTACTTTGGCCGAGTGGAGAGCCGTGGATGAGCAAGAGAAGGAAGGTGAAATTGATGGTGAAACTGAAGAAGAACAAGGGGAGAGTCAAGAAGAGGTTGAGGAGGAAGCTGATGAAAGTGAAATGCAGGTTTTGAGGAGAGTCTTGAACAGTCAAAAGAGCATTAAGGATGAACAAAGAGAGAACGTTTTTCATACTAGGTGCACGGTTCAGGGCAAGGTGTGTTCATTGATTATTGATGGTGGGAGTTGTACAAATGTGGTATCTCTCACCATGATTGAGAAATTAGGCTTACAAGCTACAGCCCATCCCCATCCATACAATATACAATGGTTGAATCAAAGCAAGGGACTTCAAGTCAACTCACGGTGCCTCATTTCATTATCCATTGGTAAGAGCTATCAAGACCAACTTTGGTGTGATGTTATACCTATGGATGCATGCCATGTACTGTTGGGTAGGCCCTGGATGTACGACTGAAGGGTAACACATGATGGTTTCTTGAATACATACTCCTTCTCTAAGGGAGGAAAGAAGATTACCCTAAAACCATTATCACCATCCGAACTTGATGGAGACCTACCTAGCCAAGAAATAGCTCCAGATGAGACAAGTCCAAGTCAGCCAAGAACAAGGTCCCAAACCAAGAAGATGGCTCACCTTTGGCAAGAAGCTGGGACTAGCACAACCGGCCTGCACAGGCCTGGTTTTGTGCATCTGATTTCTTAAGCCATTTCATGGCTTAAGGCCAATATTTTTGCATTTTTGGAATCCTCAGGAAGTTAACTTTCAAGTCCAAGCATTGAATTCAAGTCATGCTACAAGAGGATGAAAGATCAAAGGCATTTTTCCCAACCGGCCAGAATTAGTCCAATTCTGCACGGTTAAAAGTTTGCATATGATTACCTTACTTAATCCATGTTTAGCCTTAATTTCTTAAATGAGGGGGTTTATTTACACCTTAAACTTTCTCCCCCACGTTTAAAACCCAAGCCATATCCTTTTTTGCTTTGGGAAAACTTGGCCTGAAAACCGAGTGTAAAACTGCCCATTGCACACGGTTTGGAGGCACGGCTGAGCAAACCTTTTCCGGTGGGTTTCCTTGCTATCAACTGAGTTGGCACACCTCCCAAGGCTGGGCACACACCTCAACGCAATCATCATCAGCTGCAACCTTGGAAAGAACGGCCAATGAGAAGGAAGAGACAAGGAAAGATGTCCCTTGAACGCCATTGGTCAGCCGCAAAGGGGATTGCCACTTTTCGGCTACTCACACGGCCACTTGCTGCCTTTGAATGCTGATTAAGCTTAGGGACTAGTTGATTATGTTGTAATGATCATTTGCCTTGTTTTCCTTGAAGGTTTAAGTGTGTTTTGATTAGTCTTAAGCATGCTTGAAGCCATTTAGCTCTAACCGTGGCAAGTAGAGCTAGTTAATACCTTTCCCCCCTAGGAAGGAAAAGAGAGGTGCTTGCTAGCTTGCTTAGCTTGGTCATTTTGCTGCTTATGTAAGGCCTTTCACGGCCAAAGGAAAGGGAGACTCTAGTTTTTAGTAAAAGAAAATCATAGAGAGCTTGTGAGCTTTCTCTTCAAAAACTCTTGCTTGCTTATCTTAGTTGAGGCCAAACTAAGTGGTGCTCAAGTGAGTCTTAATCTTGATTGAGTGGTGATTCTGTATCTTGATCAAGCTTAAGGGCCCTAAACTCAAAGATTAGTGGTGTTTCTATATCTAATCCTCGAGTTTAGTTCTATCATAATTCACTTGATTAGCTTGAATCTTCAAGTTGATCTTCTGTGTTCTTCGTGTTCTTCATTTATCATCTTCAATACTTGAATGATCTTCAAGTCATTCCATTAAACCACCTACCATACTTCCATTTCCCCCTTTCAAAACTACTCCTTCTACCTTTCCCTTCATAGAATCAAGTCCAAACAAAGCTCATTGCATTCGAATAGGCTTTGCTCTCAAAGACATTCAAAACCGTGAAGATTCATCCAAGGCAAGCATATCACAGTCCACGCACGGTTCAACACACGCCCGTGCGTACCCTACAATTTGCAACCCGAGGCTGCACACGGTTGGTCGCACGACCGTGCGTCTGCCCTTCTCGAATTGTCTTTCTTTGATGTGAGGTTACTTGGGTTGTCCCTACCCTTGGCCTTTACATCATATTTGGTATCAGAGCCAGGTTTCATCTTGGCCTGGTATTGAACCCACAAATCCAAACTTCCTTCTTCTCCATTTCTCAAACACAACATGAGTACTAGTATGAGCATAGAAGAGAGGCTTGATACTATTATGAAGAGTAATCACGAGATTACTTCTACTAACCAAGAGCTCAAGGCCCAGAATGAATATTTACGCAAGCAATTGGGTGCCTTTCTCAAGCAAAAGCAAAAATTCAATGAAGAACCATCCCATTCAGCATCACAAGGCCGAGAGCAAGTATTCAGTCACCACCTTGAGTCCTCAAGTGATGAAGAATTATTCAGAGAACCACGACAAGAGCCAAGAGGACAAGGTAACTCTAATGATTTTAGAGTTGAAATTCCAGAATATGAAGGCAAACTTGATCCAGAGGACTTCTTGGACTGGTTGCACACAGTGGAGAGGGTATTTGAGTATAAGGACATTCCAGAAGAAAAGAAAGTCAAGTTGGTGGCATTAAGATTACGTAAGTATGCTTCTTTATGGTGGACCAACTTATGTGCTAAGAGAGTTAGGGAACGTAAGACTAAAATCAGAACTTGGGAAAAGATGAAAACCAAGTTGAAGGCTAGATTCCTACCCCCTATGTATGTTCAAGATTGTTATTCACAACTTCATAATCTGAACCAAGGCAATCTTAGTGTTGAAGAATACACTAGAGAATTTGAAAAGCTTGTGATTAAATGCGATTTGCAAGAACCAGAAGAGCAAACGATTGTAAGGTACTTAGGAGGACTTGATCCTAGGTACTCAAACGTCGTTAAATTGCAAGCTTATACTACATTTGATGAGGTTTGCGTACTTGCTCACAAAGTGGAGCAACAAAAGAAGGCTAAGCAAACTTTTAAGCCTCCACATCAAAGACCTCCAACCCGGAACCAACCTTTTAACAAGGGGAGTTCCCAACCAGTTTCTAAGCCACAAAATCCCTTCCCTTTCAATCCACAAAGAACCCAAGCACCACAAAAGGCCCCAGCACCCCCAATTCATCCAAATCCCAATCTAATGAGCACTAGAAGATGTTTCAAGTGCCAAGGGTTAGGCCATATAGCTTCAGAGTGCCCAAACCGCAAAGTAATCACTTTAGCCGAGTGGAGAGCTGTGGATGAGCAAGAAGTTGAAGGTGAAATTAAGGATGAAACTACGGAAGCTCATGAAGAAAGTCAAGAAGAAGTCGAGGAGGAAGCTAATGAAGGAGAGATGCTGGTTTTGAGGAGGGTCTTGAACGGCCAAAAGAGCACCAAAGATGAACAAAGGGAAAACATTTTTCACACTAGGTGCATGGTTCAAGGCAAGGTGTGTTCATTGATCATTGATGGTGGAAGTTGTGCAAACGTGGTGTCACTTACTATGATTGAGAAGCTTGGTTTACAAGCTACGGCCCATCCCCATCCCTACAACATTCAATGGCTAAATCAAAGCAAAGGACTTCCAGTCAATTCACGGTGCCTTATTTTCTTATCCATTGGTAAGAACTATCAAGACCAACTTTGGTGTGATGTTATACCTATGGATGCATGCCTTGTATTGTTGGGAAGGCCTTGGTTGTATGACCGAAGGGTGACCCATGATGGTTTTATGAATACATACTCCTTGTCTAAGGGAGGCAAGAAGATTACTCTCAAGCCATTATCACCATCTGAAATCCTCAAAAACAAACCCACAAAAGGACATGAGCATTCTGGTTGTTTACTCACCTTTAGTGAAACTCTCTTAAGGGCTTCGAATTATGAATTCAAGGCTTTTAAGGAGTGGATTCTCACCATACAAGATGCGCCAGAATCCCCATTACCGTCCCATCCATTTGCCAAATCACTCACACAAGCCTTCTGTCACCTATTTCCAGAAGAAATCCCGTCGGGATTACCCCCTAAACGGGACATTCAACATCACATAGATCTCATTCCTGGTTCAGTTCTTTCAAATAAGCCAGCTTACAGAATGAACCCAAAGGAAACCATGGAGATCTAACGGCAAGTAGAAGAATTGATCTCAAAAGGACTTGTGCGTGAGTCCTTAAGCCCCTGTGCTGTACCTGCCTTGTTGGTGCCTAAGAAGGATGGCAGCCAACGAATGTGTGTGGACAGCAGAGCCATAAACAAAATCACCATCAACTATAGGTATCCCATACCTAGACTTGAAGATATGCTGGATGAACTACATGGCTCAACCGTCTTCTCCACAATTGATCTTCGAAGTGGTTACTACCAGATAAGAGTAAGAGAAGGAGACGAGTGGAAAACTGCATTCAAGACCAAGGGCGGTTTATATGAGTGGCTAGTTGTGCCATTCGGTCTTTCCAACGCTCCTAGTACGTTCATGAGACTAATGAATCAAGTATTCAAGCCTTTTATTGGCAAATTCGTGGTGGTTTACTTCGATGACATTCTTATTTATTCCAAAGACGAGCAGGCACATCAAGATCATCTCCATCAGATCATGCGTGTCCTTGAGCATGAGCAGTTATATGGTAATCTTAAGAAGTGTACCTTCTTTACTCATGAGGTCACCTTCTTAGGTTACATTGTTTCTAATGAACGCATCAAGGTTGATGAAGGGAAGATAGAGGCTATTCGCACTTGGCCTCAACCACATAGTATACATGATGTTAGAAGTTTTCATGGTTTGGCTTCGTTTTACAGAAGATTTATACGAAACTTCAGCACCATCATGTCCCCTATGACCGAAGTGCTTAAGGGTTCATCCTTCCAATGGAATCCTAAAGCTCAGGCTGCCATCGAGGAGGTGAAAAGGAAACTTACTCAAGCACCGGTGCTTGTTTTGCCGTGCTTTGAGAAAGTTTTTGAAATTGAGTGTGATGCATCCGGTGTGGGGATTGGTGGAGTTTTAACTCAAAAAGGCAAACCATTGACCTTTTTCAGTGAAAAACTATGTGACTCGAGAAGAAAATACTCCACATATGATAAGGAATTCTATGCTATCATTCGGTGCCTAGAGCATTGGAGTCATTACTTGGTCGCTAGTGAGTTTATACTTCATTCAGATCATGAGGCGTTGAAGTATATTCAAGGCCAGCATAAGCTTAACTCACGCCATGCCAAGTGGGTTGAATTCCTATAATCATTCCACTTCACTATTAAGCACAAGTCGGGAAAATTAAATCAAGGT